>BHFT01062945.1:0-27841 GCA_004320025.1 Laticauda laticaudata | reverse complement strand
AGCGGATAACAACGGATGGAACATTTTTCTCATCCGCTGTGTCCTTTTTACAAACGTTTTGCATCCGCCGGCCAGTGTGACAGGGCCTTTACATTTAAGATACTATTTTGAAATATTTAAGATATTTTGAAATAATGATCGCATTGTGCAAATATATGTGTGTATCGTGGAGTGTCACAATGTAATGTGCATGAAGAGGAATGACTTGGGGGATAAAGCAAACTGATGGACAATGAGGGACTATGTCCAAACTATTATACAATAAAGTTTTAGCTTACAGTGTACCCTGTAATCTGTGGTAAAAATCTGATAAGAAAGAACACACTGAACAAATGAATTTGACCTAGCAACTGTCATGATACTCTAAGCTTGGTTTGTATTAACCATGCTTATTTTTTAATGGTTGGGCATATTGTGCAAACTTAGTTCATGTGGTTCTTGATTATACAATGCAAGCAACAAGATGAAGTTGTTGGGTGAATAAATCTACTTTGTTTTGTTTCTCCAGCCTATCCAACCAGCTCTCTTGGTTTTTTATTTTCTGATAGGTGAAAAGAACCATGGCCTATGATATAGAAATAAATATTAAGAATTTAAGAACAGCTGAGGGCCAGAGTGGTGATGGTGGAGCCTAACTTGGTATTAGTTAGCTACATGGAAAAAGGAAGAAATCAATCATTTTCTTGTTTCTACAATTAAAATAATTCCTTTGAATGTGCCGTTAAGTACTGTATTGTTAAACCAACTACAGATTTTTCTCCTTCTAGAGGGACATTTTATAGACAAATAAATCTTTGCCATTGGTTCTGGGTCATTTCATTTATTCCTTCCCCTACAGATTCAAAAACATTTTTTTTAAAGGGAAATGAGTTCACAGGTTTTGAGTACCATGCACAGTATGTTTTGAGAGGTTATTTATCTGAAAAATTGTTAAGTTTGTCATGAGCAGGATAGAACCCTGAGTTTTTAATCTTTGCAAGCACAACCTTGTTTATCCACAACATATTTTGAGAATCCCAGACTGATTCTAGTGAAGAATGCAATACATGATAGATTTTTCACTGTTAATCCAGACTTGCATTAAAGCTTTGATTAATCTAAGAAAATGCACTGAAGTAGGTTCCTGTAAAATGGGAGGTCACAATTTGTTTAATCATTTATCACAAATAAATAAATAAACACACTAAACTATAAACCTTGAAATATAGTGGCTGTATCCATACAACACAAGCAGGCAAGCCACTTTTAGCTGTGTATTGAGTGAACATAAAATAAAAACAAGCAATTTAAGAATCAATTCACAAAATCAGGAACTGCTGGATTATTTCTATTCTATTGTATGATATTTATGGTGGAATAAGCTGTGGCAATTGTTTCCTCTTAAAGAAATTGGTATAAATTTTAAAACTATTTCAGATATAATCTTGGAATTTTAGGTTTCTTGCCAATAAAGCAAGTAGCTTTTTTAATTGTTTCCAAAAAAAAATTGGTCAAAGTAGTACGAAGGTCCACCTCAAAAACATTGAGATATAAATCTAGAATTGGGAAAATATGTAACTGAAAACTAGAGAGTCATGTTGGTGTAGTTGTTAAAGCATCAGATTAGAAACCAGAAGACCATGAGTTCTAGTTTCACCTTGCGCTCAAAGCCAGTTGGGCCAGTCACATTCTCTCAGCCCCAGGAAGCAGGAAATGGCAAATCACCCCTGTGCTTTATAACTCTCTTTGCTGTGTGATCATATCAGATAAAAGAATGATTCTCTGCTCAGACTAGAGCAATTAATCTGTGTGAGGGTTTTGTTTGTTTCCTCAAGAAATCCTGAATAGATCAGAAAACTTCATCAGATGTTATTTCCCAGACACTTCATTAATTCCTGGACTTCAAAATTCCTGGACTCCATTCCTGGGCTCTAATTCCTGGACTCCAAAAGATAGGACTTATGAAATAGAGCTCTCTTTGCATAAATTAGAATGATAAACGCAGGAAAGGCTGAATGTTTCTTAAAACATTTGCAGCTGTCTAGTATGGTCAGAGATGGCTAGTAGAATCTCAAAGGTGTAGGCTGGATTGGAAAATTTAAAAGACCATCCCAACAAAAGGCAATGGCAAAATGGTAAAGCATGTTTGTATTGTTGCCAAGAAAATTAGAAGCTTGTGCCCACAAATTCACCATGGGTTATGCTCAATAGAATGGTTTTTTTTTTTTTTAAGTTGCATCCCAAAAGACTATGTGAGGGATGTCAAACTGATGTGGGCCGAATGCATCACGTGCTAGCCCTGCCCTCACCCAGTTTAGCAAAGGGGGTGAAAGTCCCAAGAAAGTCAAACATGAGTTTGACACCCCTGGTCTATGCATTTACCATTTGTATAAAGCAGGATGTCCCTGTTACTATAAGACAGTTGTTGTAAATCAGGGATATCAAACTTGCATTGTCACAGCATTGTCACATGATGTATCATGACTTTTTCCCCCTTCGCTAAAGCAGGCGTGGGTGTGGCCAGCACATGATGCATCCAGCCTGTGGGCTGTGAGTTTGACAGCCATGTTGCATACCAAATATTTCTGTGGACAAATTACTGTCATGAATCAAAGCACTGTGGTTATTCTTAGTCTTTCTGCTATAGTATGGCAAGTACTAAATGTATATCCAGTATATCATACAATATGATATAATCTGCAGGGCCCTTGATTTCCTATTTCCCCAGTTCTTTTGGGTTAAGCAGAGAAAGAGAACACTCAAAAGGACATCTTTGCAATAGGGACTCCAACCAGATCAATTCATTAGATAAAAGCTTCAAACTATTTTTTTTCTATTTCCTACGAAATACCAGTATTACAATTATAGAGATTTGTGTTCTCTTTATCTACAATCTAAATTGGCTTTTTAATGGAGTCAGTATTATTTAAATAGTCTGAGTGGACAGATATGTTTTCGTTACAAGCAACTTTTTCTCTAGCAAACCTTCTCAAACAAAATCTAACCTTTGTTGTAGATATTACCAAATTGATGGATTGCTTTTTTTTTTTAATTACAGGGTTGTTCTGGCTGTGGAAAATGTGACTGCAGTGGAATAAAGGGGCAAAAAGTAAGTATTCTTTATGTACAGTATTTTTCCTTCTTTGTGTTTTTGCCAATTTTGAATAAATCAGGAAAAATGACATTTAGCTATGTGGAAGTAAAAATTGGACATGACCAAATTGGAAAACACAGGGCAAGAGATTGAAGATAAAAGCTGCGATAAATGACTGGGTTGTCTGAGGAACCACCTCTCTCCCTCCTCTCTCCACCAACAAACATTTGAAATAAAGTTTTGCGATGACCTCTGAAATGACTTGCTTTTGAATGCCTTGAAAATACATATAAGAATGGGGTTTTCCTAATATTAAATCTACAAGCCTGAGAAACTTCATATTACAAATCTAAATTTTAATGGTTTTAGGAAGGACATTCTTTGCAGGGTCATATCCACTTTACCCCCCTGGGAAAACAGTTTCAGAAAATCTCATACTTCTTTATGGACATATTACTATTAATCCTTGCCCATTTATAGAAATTCAGAAAACAAAATTTGATACTGATGTTTAACAATTTATTAATAAAATTAAGCAGTCAGCTGAAAATCCTATCAGGTTCACTGAATAGAGCTATTATCTAAGTAAGATATATATCAGTGTTGTTTAAAAACATTCTGAAAATTATACAAAATTTTAATGTATGTAATGCTCAGAAGAAGTAAGAAACCATATCAATATCTTTGTTAATACCCAAAGGCATAGCATGTTTCAGAGCCACTGAAAATAATATCCTGTGGATAAAATAGCATAGATAATGGCCTCACCCCGGCTATAACCTTTTAATATACATTATAGCAGCAGAATAGATGTAGAAAATAGAATACTGGTAATCTTTCTGTTCTGCATGAAGGAGACAATTTTTGATGAATAGGGATAATGTATCAACCAATCTGATGCTTTTTAATTTTTAAATCTCTGGTGACACTGCTGACACTGGTATTTCTGTTTAATTTATTAGGACATTGCCTGTCTACCATTTTAAAAAGTATTTTTAGCAGTAATGACAGCATAAAGTTTGTTGTTGTGTTGTACACTTTAAGTTAGGTATAAATTAACATTTGTATAGTAAAAGCTGCTGTAGATACTAAATGACAAAACATGTTGCAGTGAAATAGAATGTTTGTTTTAATTTATCAAAATGTTCTGATCTCTTGCTTATTAAGCTAATATATTTTGAAGTAGGTAGAAAATGTGATCCAACAGAAAGATTACCTACTGTTATAAAATGAAGAAATGTTTCTTTCATAAGAAAGCTCTCTAGACAGAATTATTTTCAGTTTATCTTTATGGGCTTAATAGTTACATCACTTTCACATCTCTTTCAATCCATTTTGACTAATAATTAACTCAAGGATCAGCAACCTTTTCAAGTTTGGGATATTACATGGTCTCATGTGATTGGTATGAAACTTCCCCATTCCCAACCTCTCCCCCTCCAATTTGAAAATTATTTCAAACATTTATTTTTTTTTTAATTTTCAAACATTTATTTTAGGGAGTTGCAGGAAATTTTCAGGCTAATAGATTGGAAGCTGACCAGAGTAGGTTATAAGATGGGTGGCTTTATAAATGTTTGAATAAATAAATAAAATAGATAATTGAGGTCCTAGTTTAGTTTACTTTATTGTCATTGCACCTTGTACAATGAAAATAAATGCCATCTTCAGTGTACATTATAACTATAAAAATAAAACACAAACACACATTCTTCACATTCTATACAACTGAATTGAAAACCCAATATTGCATTAATATTGCATTAATATTGCACTATACAGTAGAATTCAACATAGTTATTGCCCTGTGATAGGAGCTGTTTCTAGCCTATTTCTCCTTGTTTTTATTATCTTGTACCATCCGCCAGATGATAATAGTTTTTAAAAAGGGGTGCCCAGGATGAGATCTTTGAGAATGTTTTGAACTTTCTTAAGGCAGTGAGATGGGAGCTATAAAGCTCTTCCAAAGAGGAAGAGCCTCAACAAATACTGTTTCTGACTAGACATATTGCATAAATATAAAACTGTTGTGAGAAGTGATGTTAATGGAAACTAACAAAAAGTTTCACTTTTCTAGATCCATCTGAAAATTTTCTTAACCAGAAGCAAAATAAGTATGTTATTTTTTGTGTCTGAAAACATCACCACATGAGTGAATGTAATTATAGTATTCACCTACTAAGTTACACAGAATTTTATATTAACACAGCAAACTAAATCTGATACACTGATATTAGCTGAATGATGGCTTCAAATAGTGTTGACATTCTGCTATCATTAAATTAATCCCAACCTTGCAAAAAGAACCTGGTGGCTTAAATCTAGTTTGCTTATCAAATGAGCTAGTATGAAAAATATTTTAAAAATATTTTATAAGAATTCAATTTACTCATTCATCCCACATATTCTATAGAACACTTTAAAAATAACGATTTGTTCATTAATTTTGCAAGAAATAAAAAAAAATTAAGTAACATCTCCAAATGCAAATTTAGGCTGGAGACATTCTTTTTTTAAAAAGATCTTGTGATACAGCAGGGTTGTCAAATTCATGTCATTACATGTGATGTATCGGGGCTTTTTTTCCCCTTTGCTAAATTGGGCATGGGCATGGAGTTTGACAGCCCTGTGATACAGCATAAAAAGACTGCTGCGGAAATGGGTATCACTATGCCTGGAAACTTGCAGATCTTACAAGTTTAGATCAGGACAGTGTAGAGATACCCATAATTTATTTAGATTGGCAGATTTATACTTTTCAACAAAAGAAAGAAAACTCTAGATACTGTTTTTGAAAAGAAGAATAACAATGCCTTAAACTCATATTAAAAATGAACACAAGAGAAGGCTACTTGATCAAATATAACTATCATAGAATCTTGGGGTCAAATTTCATCCCCCATTTCTGTAAAAATCCAACTTAAAGCATTCCCAACATTGACTATTATTCCATATTCTGAACTTTGGAGATAGCAAGTTGTGCTCTACTTATAATAATATTTCATTTTTCTGAAGAGTGTTATTGTATCCTGTCTGGTCATCTTCAATCTTTTTCTTAAGGCTAAACATTATTCAGTTCCTTCAGTCTCTGATTGTAAGATTGATGTATCCAATATCCTTTTATACTCATTAACATTCTCATTGCACCTTCCAATTTTTTTGAACTTTTTAATGAATGGTACTTAAAATAAACACAATATTTGAAGCATAATAGCCATCAGTCTTCAATATTTAATTTGGATTTCTGTACTAAGAAAGAGATTGAATTCAATGGCCTACATTCTTCCTCCCTTGTTTCTTTTACCATTAATGGTAATAAACTAAGTAATGATCCTTTGCCCCAGAATTTAAAGATTAATAATTTTATGTAGCTTCAAAAGTAAGAATCTAGTGATGGGTCAGCTGTGAGTCATCAGTGAGTCTTTTGATGGGTCTTATGATAAGAAGATTACATCAAGTCAGGGTCATTGGTAGGTGAAATTGCTGGTGGGGAGATTGCATAGGTTGGTTGACAGTACTGTCTCTGGTTGGTTGTGCGGTTGATTGGGATTCTGAGAAGTTCATAGGCTGGTTGTAGGCCAATGTATCTCTTGATGGAATTGCTTGTGGAGTACCAGGTTTCAATGAACTCATGAGCGTGGTGGGTGGTAGTTTGGCCAATGATTTTTGTGTTGTTCCAATCAAACTTGTATTTGGTGTCAGTGAGGGTAGAGATTAAAGATTTGGAATCGTGATGGCGTTTGACTGCCAACCAGTGTTCATGGATCCTGGTTTTTAATTGACATAATGTTTATCCTATGTAGAATTGGTTGCAATGGTTGATTTTGTCGATTACATCGTTTCTTTTATCCTTCTGTATTTTGTCTTTGGTTCTGGATAATTCCTGGCAGAGTGTGGTTGTGGGTTTGTGAGGTATTGTTATTCCTAGGGGTTAGAGGATTCTGCTTGACAACTGACACATTGACCTACAACCAATCTACAAACCCCTCAGAATCCAAATCAACTGTACAGACAACCAGAGACAGCACTGAAAACCTCAATCCATGCAACCCCTGCTCACCAGCAGTTCACCTCCCAATGATCCTGACCTGATGTAATCTCCTTATCACAAGACCCATCACAAGAATCACTCATGACTCACAGCTGTCCCATAGTTACAGCCTCACTTGGACATCCACACCTGAAGCCCTTATATCCAGAAGAACACTGACATTCCCTAAACTCTGCTGAAAATGTTCCCTAAAGTTTGGAAACCAACCCACAAGTTAGGAGAATGAACTTTCATCCTCACACTTTTCCCCCTCCAGTCCTGCTCTTTAAAAACTGAAGTTTAAGAATCCTTGGAATTTGATACCAGAGTTTAAAGAAAATATTATTAGGATTATTAGGATTGGCCAGTTGTTTCTAATGTTGTTTTTTAAAACTGTTTTTGTGCCTATTCCAGAAGAGCTAAAAACTGGTGTAAAGAGGGAGCAAAAATTAGCAATGGCACCTCCTGGACAATAGTTCTCAGAAAAACCTTCGGCAGAACCTTGCAGACATGATACTCTTAAACTCTGTTACAACTTTTTCTGAAATATAGTTTGCTAATTAAAAACCTGACATATATTGTAAACTATTAACAAAGAAGATTAAGTGATGAATGTTGCTTACTATTGCTCTTCTTGTTAATGACATTGCAATTTTTTTATAATAAATAGAAATGCATAAGAAACATGTGTAAAGTATTCAGTTAAACTGCTTTAGGCTGCAGCTTATAGCCTGAAAAATATTGCAGAAATTGTCACTGATTTTCTCCCTTTGGGTCTTCCAGCCTTGAAGAAGGAAATCTGATTTCTCCTCCTTCTTCCTTAACAGCCTCATTGACTTCAATTTTTTGATTTGTATGTAGGAAGGATTCAAAACTATTATAATTGCATGGTATAGAGCAGGGGTGTCAAACTTGCGGCCCATGGGCCAGATGCATCACATGCTGGCCTCACCCCCACCCAGTTTATTGAAGGGGAAAAAAGTCCCGATATGTCACGTGATGCCACTGTGATGACGCAGATTTTACACCCCTGGTGGAAAGAGATCTAATGTGAATTAGCAGCTCTCCTTGCCTTCTGTTACCTCCCTGATATCAAATGAAATGTAAATAACCCAGAGATTGATCTAAACTGTGTCCTATTCCAATAGGAATGCTTTTCCATCTTAAAGTCTACTGTTACTGGACAGGCATTGGGCTTATTGAACTATTCCAAAGTACTATTAGAATTACTCTGCTTGTAATCTGTCATGATATGTTGTAATAGAATTTTGAGATGTTGTGGTAAACTAATTCTTTTTATTTATTTTTCAAACTGAGTATTCTGTAAATATTAAACCTTTGTATTTGTAACTGAAGAAATATTATAATTTTAATTAAGTTCTTTGATTATGCTATTTGCTCAGAAAACTTTGCAATTTGAAATCACAAATTCTGATGAAATCACAAATTTGTCTGATAAAAGGGACTATGATCCAGTTGAGATTATAATTGTTAGCCTTTAAAAGGAAACATGAGTTTTGTTTTGTAGCAAAACACTAACATGGTTAACCGGATGAAAAATGTTTTAACGGCATGTAAACAAATAAAAAAGCAAAAAAGAGATGGAGAGGGAATAATATAAATATTTGTCAGAGATTTAATTTTGTACTTATTTCCAGATTGATGTGAAAGATCTTAAACATAAGAGACATACCTCACTTTTAGTTGCATTAACATCTTTCAAATATAAATGGTAAGCCCAGAAGAGGGACTCTGCCTTATGAATTTAAAAAATGTAATTTAGCCCTTTTTTGCCTCACTGATGTTCCTGTAGCAATGCCCTCTCTGACGTCATGACAGTAAGAAGTAAATTCTTATTGGTTTTTTGTTCACTACTATATGTTATACATATTTATTTCTCCTTCTCCTTCTCTTCCTCTTCTACCATTTTGGGTATCAAGGGATATAAATATATCACATATATATTATATAGTGTGTATTTAATTTTCACAGGGTGAAAGAGGTTTGCCAGGTTTACAAGGCTTAGTTGGATTTCCTGGAGTGCAAGGACCAGAAGGGCCTACAGGAGCCTGTGGAACAAAGGTAAAATGAACCTTATGCCAAACATTAACTTGTTGAATGGTACTTGAAATCCTGATAACAGTAAACATTTTTTGTATCTTTCTATAGGGTGACACTGGAGAACCAGGACTACCAGGAACAAAAGGAACTAGAGTAAGTTTGTTTAAATCATTTTTACTGCTATATATATATATATATAATGTCAGTTGTGGTTTGTGTAATAAGCCATAGTAGCCTGGTTTACACAACACTCCAAATCATTAGTCATGGATTACAAATCACAATAACTGGGTACACATAATGCACTAGGTTATAACCAAATACATTGCATTCTGCATTCTGCTCAGCATGATGCATCCTCTACTTTTTTTAAAAGTAGCATTGAACGTGTTAATCATTCTTAATTTGTTGTATTTATTATATGGCAATGTGCATAACACTTTGTAGAGCACAATTTGCATGCCCTGAATTCTATAATTACTTTTTCACCTTCTTACTAGAACACTGTTGGATCCACTATGGTAATCAGCTCAATGATGTGAAAATAACAGTGAAGTAGCTATTTACACTTAAGTCTTACCAGGCAAATGTGTAATTTGACCTGTTGTTTGCAAGTAAGAACAAGAAAGTATTCAACAGTTTATTAACTAGTTAAAATATTTAAAGAAAAATGAAATATACTCCCATTTAAAAAATTGGAATGCTTTGGTTAAAGCATTCTAAATATTTTTTGAGGTTGGGATCTGAAGTTGTTGTTCCCAAGAATTGTCAGAGATTATATCTCCTCAAGTGATTGCAATAGTCCTTGCTTAAAGCTATAAGTTTTTCCATCACTAAGCAGTGTCATAAAGCAGAACATCACATGACCATGCCTCTTAGCAAAAGCAGTTCCAGTAGTCCCCGGTTACAATAGTTAAATGAACTGCCATAGGTTGTTAAACAAGGACTTCATGTAACCTCGATTTCTGGTTTCCTGCCAGCTTCCTAATTAACTTTGCATGCAGGAAGCCTGCAGAGAAGGAGGAAAATTGCAATCATGTGACTGAGGGACATTCAATGGTTAGAAATCCAGGTCGGTTGCTGAGCATCTGACCCATGATCATGAGATTGTGGGGATATGATGATGGTCCTAACATTGAGGATTGGTGGTAAGTATCACTCATTCAGCATCATCCTAAGTTCAAACATTTACTGACTTCTGGATGAGGAAAATGGCAGATTACACATCTTTGAAAGCACAGAGACAACAATGCAGTAATAATGCAGCAGCAACCAGTGGACTGGCAGCAAACTCAGTCCAATAGAAGCTCTTTGGACAAGGTGAGCATGAAGGAGCACTCGCATACACACCAGATGGCAGGACAAGGTTTCTCCCATAGTCTGAGTAGGGTAGAGAAAGGGCAGCGCTAGTGGTACAGCCTTACCTTCGTTATTTTGTTAAAACTAAACAATGATTGAGAATGTGACTGTTGTTATGTGTGTTTCTGATAGTTTAAAATGTTCCTCCTGAATGTTGAGGAGAAGCAATTTCTTGATGGTACTATTTACATTCTTTTTATCATTTCCTCAAACCTTAGGGCCCCCCTGGTCCAGCAGGCTATCCTGGGAATCCTGGCCTTCCGGTGGGTATAAAACCAAGGTTTCTGTTGAAACACAGTCAAGGATTTATTTCAGTAGGAATAACCTACTGACCACTGTTTGCTTTCTGTATCCTTTCTGAACCTCAGGGCATCCCTGGAGGAGATGGCCCGCCTGGTCCTTCTGGGATCCCAGGATGCAATGGAACAAAGGTAAACTGTTTTAAACAAGTATTTTGAAGCTCTTTTTCAAAACCCATGAATTAAAGACATTTTTTTTCTCTTCCATTAGGGAGAAAGAGGTCCTCTCGGCCCACCTGGCTTACCTGGTTTACCTGGCAATCTCGTAAGCATTTTAAAATCATTTGTTTTAACTGAAATCAGAACAAGTATAATAAAATAAATAAATATGAAAATCCGTGGCTCAGTTTACAATTCGTAATTTAATTGTGGAACTTGATAATAAAAACATCTTGCTAGTTTGTTTTAAAATTTCTCAGACAATGTTATATATTCTAGGGACCTCCAGGACCTCCAGGAATAAAGGTACATTTTCTAATTAAGAATATATGTATCATTTATTGTTTACATTTATTGTTTATATGTGGATTTGCTGCTCTGACAGAATTCAAAAAACCATTTGTTACATTGGTCATGTGTGTGGGGGGGAAATCCCAACATCCATAGAAGGTTAAGCATTTGGGCTAACTCAAAATGTCACAGAATAATAAGCAAATTGATTTGTTAAAAAAAACTAAGTGTTCCCTCTCATTGTAAAAACAGAAAGGAAAAACCAGTTTCCTGTACGAAGTTGCCTGAGCAATTGGTCCTCCTCTTCCTTGTAAAATATTAGCAGTCCTTATGTTGCCCATTCTAAATTTGGAACTAGCATCCTTTCCTCTCTGAAAACAAAGAATCAATTGCCTTACTGGATTTTTTTTTCTTTTTTGGGGAAAAAAAACATACTTCATTTCTTTTTTGAGGAAAAAGGAGCTACAGAAAACACACTCTGATTGGAAGTGGGGCCTGATGCAAGTTTCTTCCTTTAAAAAATTTCCCCTTTCCTGGGGTTTTTAACATGCCATTTACTGCAAAAGAAGCCATGAGGCAAATATAATGACAGAATATGTCACAGGAAATAAGAATAGACTTTCATCCAGACTGAGGAATAATTCCAGTTTGGAGCTTTGCATGAGTATCTTTTTTTTTCCCCAAAGAAAATTGGTCAGTTTCTTTCATTATGGCAGACTGCTCCATTGCTCCAACCATACTGTAAAATTATTTCTAAAACAAACGTTTTTGTTCAGTTACAACTTTTCCATTCAATTCACAGAAAGGATTAGAAGAACTATTGACAGCAGGGCCCCACAGTAGACACATATTTTTGCTCAGGTTCTGTTTAAACATATATCAGAGAGGTTGGTCAAGGATCTCACCTGTGGTTTCCATGTAGAATTGTTGAAACACTGCAAAACAAATTAAGTTCTTGAAAGAACAAGGAGAATCATCCTTTTTTAAATAAAAAAGATGCAAGTAATGGAACCTGTCAGTTCCCTTTTGCAACCAGTAATTTTGTCCCTCTTTTGTACATTTTTAAAGTTTACTATCAATCTGAGTGGCAAATAAAAAAAGAAGTATAAAAGATAACAATAGCAACAGCACTTACATACCGCTTCACAGTGCTTTACAGCCATCTCTAAGCAGTTTACAAAATCAGCATATTGCCCCCAACAATCTCATTTCCCTGATCTCAGAAGGAGGGAAAGCTGAGTTAACCTCAAGCTTGATCAGGATTGAATTCCTGACTGTAGACAGAGCTAGCCTGCAATACTGCATTCTAACCACTGTGCCACCAGGGGTCTTAAAAACTTCCATGGGACAAACATTATTGTATAAAAATAATTAGATTTCTGTTTTGTCACCATTTCTGTCTTGTCCATGTATTTTTCTTTTGGTTAAAAGCCAGCTTAAAGACCTCAAAATGGTTTCTTGTTATTTTGCAACATTTTAATGAAATCCTTAACAACCTTAATATCAAATGTAAAATTTAAAATTAATTACAGTTATTGATAATTTAAAGTCCTCAATTTTCACTCAAACAGGTGAATGTTCTTGTACTAATTGTAATCTATTATTTTTAAATCTGCATCATATAGGGAGACGCAGGAGAAGTTATTGGATTTGTGCCAGGTAGATTCCAAAAGGGTGACAAAGGATTGCCTGGACATCCTGGATTAACAGTAAGTTTTATTCTAACTAAAAAGATCACAATTTTGATAAATGGTGAGGTGAAACCTTACAGAAGGAATTGATTTGCATTTCTATACACTCTGTGGATCATCTTTACCCCCCTAAATCCATCAGAAAAACAGAATCAAAAAGTTAGGAATATAAATAGTGAAACATCATATAATTCTGCAGAGGTAAAGGGGCATAGAGGAATTCACAAAGATAGGAGATCCCTTGACTGCCCCGATCAGCTCTGGTATCCTGGGCATGTTGCTTCTTTTGTGGATCTGAATTAATCTGGAAAGAATTTTTGAAGTCCTGATGGATAATTTAATGGAAATATTCACCCAAGATATGTGAATATTTGTGATTTGTGAAAAGAATAATATCAACATTAAATATTGCTGGGAGAGAACTTGAAATATTCTGTCTGTGATGTGGATACCAATGAATAACATATTGGGCACAATTCTGTTTGCCCCATATTGAAGAAAATAGTTTAGGGCTGGAAAAGTTACCGAAGAACATAATCAGAATTAATTATCTTGTGATTGAGTGCGGTTCGTATAAAGAAAGGCTGAGATATTTAGGCCTGTGAATATCACCATTACAGCAATGTCAGATATAATGAGACATAAATGGGAAATGAGCTAAGTTTTTGTTTGAGCTTGGCTCCTGACTCCTGAGCCACGTTCAAGTATAAAAAATTATGGCATTATATAGCAAAGTGACTAAGAAACTGTGTTATTGACATCATTTCTCAACCTTTTTTTTCATACCCAGGGAGCACCTGGACTTCCAGGTGTTTCTGGCCCTACTGGACCACCTGGACCTCCTGGAAGACAAGTAAGTGATCAGCTTCGGTGGTTTTAAACTGCATATTTATAAATTTGTCCTCCTTCTGTAGGTATGTTAAACATGCATTGGGTTCAGCTAGATTCCACATCAGGTGATTTCAGAGAATACCCCACCCCACCCCTTTTTTTTTGACGTAAAGCAAGTTTTCTCCACATGGACTTAAAAGAAATTGATATTCCCCTGAACAATTTCAGAATATTTTGATGGCTTACAGAAAAGGTGATTATAGGTTTGCAAAGATATATGTATATGAAAAATGCCAAGATATCAATATTGAATGACTGAGCCATCTCTCCTTTCCCTTCTTTGCACCAACCTTATACCCAGCCAATGCCATGAGATCTTGGCTTTTAGAGGGAGAGATAAGCCATAAAGCAGAAGATGGGAATTCTCACGAATGGGAAGGTAACCCATTCCACAGCCCCATACGAATGAAGCCCTTTAGAACTGTCATTGAAACAGGTCCTGTGAAGCTAGAATTGAACCACTTAACCTGCTTAGCTTTTCTCTAGCTTAGCTTGGCTTTCCAAGAGAGTCACAGAATGAATCATTTAGTGGCAAATAGAAGGGTGGGTCAAAGTTATTCATGTTCCTTTCCAATATCTTATTTTTTTCCATCAGTCTTCATTCCAACAAACTCTGATCCCAGTATTGAAAAGTTTACAATATTATATTTTTCATCCTTACTTGCTCCTTTTGAAGAAACTTTTTTCATTTATTCTTTCTGTTATTGTGTCTTATGTCATGTTAGGTCTTTTTCTCTCTCCCCCCCCCCCNCCCCCCCCCCCCCCCCCCCAATATTAGATCTTATTATAATAGGTAAGGTTTCTATTCAAGTGCTATTGATGCATGGTACTTTAGATGTGAGTGTGAAAAAGATTATTTGATCTTCAGGAAGTACAGGCAGAGCCTCTGTCTCAGAGCAGCCACAATTTTGATGCAGACTTGTATTATGTTTGGACTCCTGCATCCTCCAAGGCCTCCATTCAAAATTATTTCTGAAGTACTGCATCGACCTACTGTGTATCAGTATTGCAAGTATGATTTCTATATGGTGTGCAGATTTTCATACAGTTTGTATGTTGCAAATTATATTGTATATTATAATATATACTTCAATTCAAGCCAATATTTGATTATTATTCAATAAGTTATCTAAAGAAATGTAAGAAATCCTGAATTATGAAACAACATGGTAGCAAAGAGAGAGGAGACAAAGGGAAAGCTGCTGCGGCTGCACTGCCAATATCCCAATTTCCACTCCTCAGAAATTATTAAATTTTGCAGGTAAAGGCAGACTCAGCCTCTTTAGATCATCTTTGAACTGCTGCTAGTGAGGCTGTGCTCTTAGACAATCACATCTCTAGGACAGATACAATGAAGAATTACTTTAATAGCCTGAATTGTTCCCATAGAAGATAATGCAGTATTTGTGGAAAATAAGCAAGGGAGGAGCAAATAGGTACAAGAACCAACAGATAGTCTCTCAAAAATCCCCCTACTTCTATGCTGGTGATTGTCCCAGTTTGAAACAGCATCTGGATTACATAAAAAAAGACAAACCAGGGTGATAGACAGCTAACTTACTATATAGCAACAAAGAGCTGAAGAGAGAAGAAGCCCAGGATGATATTGGCAGAAGTTTGCATCTGCATTTGAAAATGCAGCAGTAAGTCCTGCTATGGGAAATGCCATAAGGCACCAAACGCAAAACTGGCTTAGTGTGATAGCTTCTCAACTTCTCCAGGATAGCCATTATGACGTAAGAGGAGTACAGAGTGGGGCTGTTGCATTTGGTCAAAGCCAGAAGTAAAATTTATAAAAGTAAGCTACTATTTTGTAAAGTACCAAAAATTACTGAGGCAGGAAAGCAACATGATCCAATACATCAAGTCAGAAAGGAATAATAAAAAAAAATATTCACAGGAGTCCAAAACATCAATAGTGAGAAAAGTCCAAGGTTTTCAAGTTCTTTGCAAGTGGGAGTAATGGAGCAATAGATATCAGTGACTGGAAACAAGACAACTCTTTTATACCACACAGCTTTTAACAGTTTACAAGACTGTTTTAAAACAGTGCTATGATTCATGGGCTGTATTTTTCTTCTGAAGACCTGATCATTCTAAACCGAATAAGGATGATAAAGAATGCCATGCATCAAGAATATCTCAGAAACCACAAATAGACTTCTATAACCACATAGAACCAGCATAGCACAGAAGCCAACTAAAGCCCTTCAAAACATCCTAAGCAAACCAAAAGACCCAGCAACCCCAGAAGAAAAAACAAGAGTCATCTACAACATACAATGTGGCGTTGAGATAGCCATAACAACAAGTCAGCCAATAGGAACTGTTTGGTGACTAAGAAACAGCACCTGTTGTGAGCGATGCCAGACGGCTTGGAGACTGGGCATGGTTTAGGGTAACTGGTCTATATAAATATAGAACTTCTGTGACTCTGGTAGTTCTGGTGATTCTGATGGTTTCTGCTTCTTGTTCTTGTACTTGCTACCACATTGCAAGAGCTGCATGAATATTGTATAAATGCATCATGTTTTATATTATTGTATACAAAGAAGTTTCGACTATAAATTAATCCTGCTGATTTATTTACTTGTGTGCTAGTTGGATTGCTGCAAACTCTAACAAATGCAAGGACTGCAACCACCACTATTTAGGACAAACAGACAGAAGACTGGCAGAATGCATCCATGAACACCAGCTGGCAGTCAGAAGATATGATGAGAATTGTTTAATTTCACAACGTATAGATTTAACCATAGTTTCAATTGGGAAAATGTGACAATCTTAGACCAGGCCAAGTCCCAAAATGCCAGGGAATTTGTAGAAGTCTGGCACTCTGACAAATCAACCCATTAATAGATACATAAACATTAACAACATATATAAACTATGCAAAAGAGATAATCAACCAGTCCCAAACGGAAAAATACTCCAGCACCTCTCCACCAGTAATCAGCATACAGATCAGCATAGATTAATTCCAAGGTCAATGTCAGACAATAATCAAGTAAGCAATACCCCAATCAAGAAACTGCCAAGAGCCAACAGTAAACAGCCCAAACAAAGAATCTCTAACATCACCCCCACCCACCCAGATAGGCAAGATACCAAAATACGAGAGCTATCCACAAAATAGATTACATTTTGCGATAGAAAAAAAAACAAAGTGTAGGGAAAAAAAATTATTATATACACTTGAAAGTGACACTTAAATGCTACTTTTCAACATATTCACCGAACAAATTGAGGCACTTATCACATGGCATTACATAGCGGTGAACAAGCTTTGTAATTCCATTGTCATAAAAGTCAGCCGCCTGAGTTTTGAGCCAGTCAGTCATGCCCGCCCACAGTTCCTCGTCGTCGTCAAAGCACCGTGTTCCAAGCCAGGTCTTCATCCTCGGAAACAAGTGGTAGTCGCTTGGTGCAAGATTGGAGCTGTCAGGCGGATGAGGAAAATCTCCCACTTGAAAGCATTCAGGACTTCTCGATGCGATTTGCTGTGTGTGGTCGGCATTGTCATGCAAAAACAAATTTTTGAGCTTAACTTTCCTCTACGCTTGTTCTGAATTGCTTTTCTTAGTTTTTTTGCAATGTTTCACAATACCTCACAGTTTATTGTTGCCGCCATGTTCCAGAAAATCGAGAAGAAGTACACCTTGCCTATCCCAAAAAAACAGTCGCCATAATCTTCCTTGCAGGGAACGTTTGCAAACATTTTCTTGGTTTTTGGGGGAATTTGTGTGCCCCCACTCCATAGACTGCAATTTGGTCTCGCTGTTCACATGTTTGACCCAAGTCTCGTCTCCAGTTACGATTTGATCAAGAAATGAATCTCCATCTTTGTTGTAAGAGTACAGAAATGTCAATGATGCGGTCGTACGCTGACTCTTGTGGTTTTCTGTCAGGAATTTTAACACCCATCTTGCACAAAATTTGTGGGTACCTAGTTTTTGTGTACAATTTTCATGTAACAAACTGTGTGAAATTTGTGGAAAACTAAGCGAAAGTCCCGTTACTGTGAAACGGCGGTTTTCACGAATCTTGTCATCGACTTTCGCGACCAGTTCATCAGTCACAATGCTCGGGACACCCTGTTCATCATGAATGTTAGTTCATCCATTTTTAAACTTAATGCACCATTGGCGCACTTCCACCTTCAGTCGATGATGTTGTTCCCGTACACTTCACACAGTTGCCCAAAAAATTTCAATCGGTTTATGTTTTTTTGCCAACAAAAATCTTATCACTGATCGCACCTCACAACTCGCGGATTTTCAATTGCAACACACATTTCAAATGTTTGCTGTGAAATAATGGGCAATGATATGAACCTCCCCCTAGCACGACTAAATGCAGACTAAGTGGCGGGATGCACAGCCATGCTAGCTCCGCCCCTTCTTGCTACAGATGAAAATGTAATCTATTTTGTGGATAGCCCTCATATAAAATGACAGCCAACAACACTACTTACTAGCACTTATGATGTTACCTAGTTAAGGATAATAAAATGTCTGCAAGAAAACAAGCAAACTCAGAGAGCACCAAGGACTCCTCAATAAATATGATTGACAAAATCATGATCAGTCAATTGCAAAAGGCAGTTTTACTTAAAACAGTTTACATCTTGTGATGATACTCGTACTTTTAACACTGTCAAGGAACAACATCTGCCTATCCCTGGTGCTTGGGAAGGACTTGATGGATAAAAATTCCAAATCCAGTCTAAACACCTGTGGAACCTACCATGATAATAATATAGTAAACCAATAAGCCTCCTGACTCTCAATGATTTTTGCTGGCGATATGATACAATATAAATGACTAGTACATGATATAAAGACTATGGCTCCCAAAAAATTGTCTTCTGGAGAGGGGATATGGACCATACTGAGAATCACTGAATTAAAATCACCCTGCAGATTGGCGCTAGATTCATTCTTGCCAAATTTATGAAAGAAATATACAAAACAATTAACTAGTTCCTAAAATAAATCAATGCTTTATGGAAAAAATAGGCAAGGCAGTTTGTATTTCACGACTCCTATTGCTAGAAATTTTTGTCTTTCTCTTGGGAAGTAAACATTAAAAGTAGAGGAGAAAAACATATAAATCGCAATCCTATGTTTCCTGGAACTTCATAACTTTGATCAGAATTTGCTTAGAATTCACTAACCAAATATGTGTTCTCAAGAACAAAACAAACAAAACCCACATGAGACTCGTTTTTTTTTCCAGTTTGGGAAAATGCCCAAGGAACTTATTTTACAGAAATTGGAAGAACAATAACAACCTCCTGTGTTCAGTTGTAGAAGAACACATAAAATGTGTAAAAACCAATATGAAATCTTTTATGGAGAAAAAAAAAGAGTTATAAAGAACTTAATGATGCAATTATAATGCATCTCTACTCCATGAATAGCCATCCACACAGAAATAGAACAAGCAGTACCTCTGGTGCTATCAACTCTTTGAAGATATTATGGTGTAGAGTGCTAAAGCCATTGAGAAATCCAAGAGAACTATTTAAGTTGTACCCTGCTATCTCACTCTTATCAAAGCAAGAAAGGACAACCATGGCAATTTCTACCCCCAATCTGGCTTTAAACGGCATTGAAATGAATTTAAAAAAGTCATCATCTGAAAATGTTTCACTCAAGTACCTTCTCAAGCAAAGAAAGGCTGTTGCAAATAAAGTCCACTTGATTTTTGATGCCAAAGACAAAGGCACTTTCCAATCTGCTGCCTGGAAATGCATAACTAATCCAGATTTGTGTTTTATCTCAGAAGGCCCAAAGATGCAGCCACTTCCAATCACTAGGAACATTCTGGATAAATTTCCTCATAGTCAACATCATCTTGTTTTGCTTGAAATTTGGATTCCCCTAATTCTCTCCATACCTAGACCCAAATGGAATTTTCATAAAGCCAAATGGCCAGAATTTGCCAAAAGTCTAGACGGTATCATACAATGGATCCCACCAATAAGTCAACATTACCATAGATTTGCAAGGAGGGATGTACTTGCTTCAGCTAAAAGATACATCCCTGGAAGATTCAGAAAAGATTATATTCCTGGATGGAACAAAGAGACTGAAGACCTCTACCAGACTTTTCTACAAGAGTGATGACCCAGAGATTGCCAATGATCTCTTACACAGCCTGGATGCAGCTTGTCGCAAGACATGGGATCAACTCACAACCTTATTAAATTTAAGCAAAAACAGCAGGAAAGCGTGGGCCCTACTAAGGAAATTGGGAGCTGCAAGACAACTTGCTTGACAAACACCCAGTATAATGCCGACCAAGTAGCCTCCTGAGTTGTCTCCTTCTTTAAAGCCCCAATGGTGAAAGAACACTCAACTACCATCAAGAAAATGCTCTCAGCCTTTCAACATTTGGCTCCATCATACCCTGAATTCACCCATCCTTTCTCTGTGGATGAAATCAGCACAGCCATCAACAGTGTGAAGTCTGGCAAAGCACCAGGTTTTGATGGCATCCACCCTAAATTTCTAATTTATTCTGGGAGACTAACAAGGAATTGGTTTGGCAAATTCTTTTCAAATATACTTTCTAGCGGACATCTCCCATTGGAATTCAAAAAAGCCAAAGTAATATGACTTCTAAAATCTGGCAAACCACAAGACAGAGAGAAAGCTACTACCCCACTTTCTGAATTCTTGTTATAAATTTCTGGAGAAACTTATCCTAAACAAAATTGGGCCCACAATAGATATATTTCTGCCCATGGAACAAGCCGCTTTTTGTCATAATTGCAGTTGTATTGATCAGATGCTGAGCCTAACAAGACAAATTGAGGCTGGTTTCCAGTGACTCTTAAAAACCACAGCTGCATTCATCAACCTTACTGCAGCATACGATATCATGTGGAAGAAGGATGTGCTTTACAAACTGAATCACATTCCCCCCTAAAATCCTCTATTGCCTCATAAATAACAAGCTCAGCAATAATCATTATGGGGGACAATGTTAGCCAATTAAGAAGACTTAACAATGGCCTTCCACAAGGTTCTGTACTGGCACCCACACTGTAGAGTCTTTATATCTCAGATATTCCAGCTACCAAAGGACGTAAATTTGAATATGCAGATGACTTGGCCCCAGTAGCACAAGATTAAAACTTGGAAGTGTTGGACTACCTCCTCTCTGAGGACCTGAAGTCCCTGGGAAAATTCTTTGCTGACTGGAGTCTCATACCCAGTGTCAGCAAAACAGTGGCCACCTGTTTCCATCTCAACACAAACTTGCCAATGCCACTCCAAAGGTCTACCTGAATAACAACCTACTCCTCTATGATCCTCACCCCAAATACTTCAGAGCAATTTTGGATGGGACTCTCTTTCTATAAGAAACATCTGGAGAACATGTCCACTAAAATCAATACCAGGAACAACTCACTCCAGAAATTAAGAGGAACAAAATGGGGACCCTCAGCCTCTACTCTCAGAATATCAGCACTAGGGTTGGTCTACTCCACAGCTGAATACTATGCCCCTGTTTGACTTGATAGCTACCACACTAGCAAGATCAATGTTAGACTAAATGATACAATGAGGATCATAAACAGTTGCATAAAATCTAGTCCTACTTGCTGACTCTCCATCTTGAGCCACATTGCATCACCAGCTTTACGAAGGCAAGAAACTTTAGTGAAGGAGTACAATAAAATTATGAGAAATCCACTTCTTCCTGGTGCATGCTGATCTTCCTCATCTATCAGTTGGCAGGCTTAAATCAAGGAAGCCCTCTCTGGCACTCTCTCGACAGCTGTCTGACAACTTTGACATTAATACACAGTGGAAAGCCAAATGGGCTGCTGAATGCCCAGATACAGGCAGTTATCTAGCTGACTCTACCCAAAAGGTTCCAGGTTTTGACCTTCCTCACTAGCATGAACTCTGAACAGGATCTGTACTCAACATGGTGTCTGCCAGGAGTCAAGTGGGGTCTTGTCTCTACCCCTCAGTGTGATTGTGGTGCTCCTTAACAAAATATCCATCACATTATGTATGAATATCTATCAAGAGCTTACACTGGCCCAATGTCTGATTTTTTTCAACATCCTTGAATGGCTGGGTGGAGTGGACATTAACATTTGAACCACTATAAGTCCATGTATTTGCCATATGCTAAATAAATAAATAAATCAAGCAAAGAAGATGTTAGCAATCAGCCTGTAATGTTTCTCCACTTCTGGCTAGCTGCAATAAAAAGAAGAAAATCTTCCAGGTCTCACCTATTGTTACTGTAGAACTAAGTGTAAGAACACAGTTTGGAATATTAAGGTAATCAGTTGAAGAGTTACCAACATCCTTGGGTCTCAAGAACTAGAATGCATCCAAGACTTTTAGAGAAAGTAATGTTCTGTCCTTTACTAATATTACATAATTGATTATGATGTCCCTTCTGCTAGGTATTAAAAAATGAGTGACTATCAATTTCTGTTTTGATAAAGGTTGAAGAAGAGAAGAAATATATAACAGTAATGATACAAATAGGCTTTAAAACAAGACAGGTTTTAAACATTTTTATGAAAATGTTTGACATTATTATTCTTTGCCTGAATAGAATTGCTGGCTGTCGTGAGACAGCATTATGCTCAGATCAGCTGAAAGAAGCAGCATGAAATGAAAATCCTACTTGTAAAGAGTTCATTCACTAATGAAATTAAACTTTTGAAATAAATATAACTCAAAGAATTAATAAAATATTTAATTTTACAGGGTTTTCCAGGACCACCTGGACCTCCGGGTGAGAAGGTAAGGCTGGCTTTTTTAGCACTTTTATTGAGTATAAAATATTTGGAAAAATTATTAAAGTGCAAGTATTTATTTAAATATTTTCTAGACACTGATGGACACAACAATCTAAATTAACTGAATAACATTACAGAACAGCTAAGTTGCAAGGGATCTTGGAGGTCTTCTAGTCTAACCCTCTGCTCAGGAAACTCTATACCATTTCAGACAAATAGTTGTCCAATCTCTTCCTAAACTTCCAGTGCTGGAGCACCCACAACTTTTTGAAGAGTTGTGCCACTAATGAATTGTTCTAACCGTCAGGAAAGTTTTGGTTGCTTCTCTCCTATATTAGTTTCCACCCATTGCTTCTTGTTCAGCCCTAGGTGCTTTGAAGAATGGCTTGACTCCCTCTTCTTTGTGGCAGCCCTTGAGATATCGGAACGCTGCTATCATGTCTCCCCTAGTCCTTCTTTTAATTAGACTAGACATACCAAATTCCAACAATCATTCTTTATATGTTTTAGCCTCCAGTCCCCTAACCATCTTTGTTGCTGTTTTCTGCACTCATCTCTGCACACTACGCATAATCTGTGATACATAAATGCTAAAAAACAGCTGGAAAAAGAAATTGAATAGATACATATATCCAAAACTGAGTATTTCTAGGAAAATTGACTCCTTTGCTTAAAAATGATTTGTCTTGCTATGACTGCCTCTTCTAACCTGGTCAGTAACTCACTAATTTTGGGACGTGGTAACGGAAGCGGCTAAAACAATGTGAAGTAGCACACATAGTCATCCATTTTGCTTGGCAAAGCAACTTTGAAGTGCCATTTTGATCAAAGCAAAGCACCCCTTTGAAGCACCGCATGGTCCTATGGGAGTTCACATGCCATAAGCTGCCAAAAGAAAGGTATTTGGAGTCATCAAATTAGTGGAAGTGCACCAGTTCCTGATAGTACTGCAAATTTAACAATTACAATATACTTTTTAAAGATATTGTCCCTTCTATGGTAGTTAATTTGAATAATGAAAATTAAAATTACAACAATGAAGTATTTCTAATAGTATTTGTTCTAGAAAGCCATAATATTTTTATAAGAGTTATTTGAACCAGAGTTTGAGCGGTGTGGTAGAACTCTCACTTCACAGTCAGGAGACTGTGAGTTCGATCCTAGGTACCGGCAGATATTTCTCTCTCTGGATGCAAAGAGAAAATATCTGTGTTGAGCTTCACATAGATGTCAGGAAAGGCACCCGACCATTTAAACACTTAGCTCCATTCAATTGCCACGACTCCACCCCAATTCAAGGGATTACAGGGTCTTTAAAAGGAAAAATTTGAACCTGAGCTTACCCTTGAAAAGGAAATAAGACTCCCAGTCTATCTAATGAAGAAAGCTGAGCATGAAAAATTCAGGGTTGGTTTGTAGCGGAGTTTAAGGATGACAGTGATGGCAGCTTTAGGAGAGGATTGGGCACATTCACAAAGAAAGGAGGATATTAAGCTTACTGATCCTGGAGGATATATCTTACCTCCAGGATCAGATGCATCAGAAAAAGAGGAGAGAACTCTTGCCATCTTGGGTTTCCCAGAGGCATTTGCTGGCTTTGTTGTCAGCAGGAAAAGGGCTCTGCAGAACTATTTCATTTGTTTAAAAGTGCCCTCAAAGAATATTCGCAAACAATATTTACATCAAAGGTGCTTTTTTTACTTTATCAACTGCCTCTTGTTTGTATCACCAGGGTCATATGGGCATGAATTCCCAAGGTCCAAAAGGGGATAAGGTAAGGATGCTCTTTTGAAAGTGATAAGCATGGGCAACATGTTGGCTTCTCTTCAGGCTCCAGGATCTTCTTGTTTAATCCCAGCCTCACTTACTGAAAGAAACTTACACAAATTCAGAAGAAACCTGTCGTGGAATCCACTATTACAGAATGTTAGCCAGCCACATGAAAGTGTATACAGTGTATACTGAGCAGTGAAATGTGCACACCAAGAACAGGGATGGCAGCATTGCCTTCATGGCTGTAGAGATTTGGTTATCTCTGAATGGTAGTAAGAGAGTGGGTACAGAGTTACTACAACTAGAATTAGATTGCACTAGAGAACTCAATAAGCTGGGAGAGTCAAGCTTATGCTATTGGATGGGTAAGTGGGTTTTAGGGGCAGTCGCTGCTCTGACTCTTCCTAAAACAGGGGTCTCCAACCTAGGCAACTTTAAGACTTGTGGATTTCAACTCCCAGAGTTCCTCAGCCAACTTTGCTCTGGGAGTTGAAGTCTACAAGTCTTAAAGTTGCCAAGGTTGGAGACCCCTATCCTAAAACACTGGGTTTAAACCTAATCTCAATTTTAATTACAAAATTATTACAGTAGTGCTTCTCCAGCTACAGCAAAACAAGGGTAAATTCTGGCAGGATTCTTTCTCTGAGAATAAGTACTTAAAAGTTTTTAATGTATTCATAAACTATATCAACATAGGAGTTAAGACAGGGTGGTTAAAAACCAAAAGTATTCTGAACAGTTCCAAAAAAGATGTTCAAACAGACTAAGCAAATGACAAATGGAATTCAGTTTAAATAAGCATAAAGAGATGAATAATGAGGCCAAACCCCCTAAGTTCACATGCATACATATACAAAACAAGAACAGAAGAGAGGAATCAAAATAATCAAGGAGCTCAAGCAATTTCCCTGCATCAAAGGCAAAATGTTCAGATCACCTTAGTTTGGGGGAAAAGCTAAGGGGAGATTTAATGATGTGCATCGTGGAACATGGAGAAAGTGGGCAGAGAAGAATACTCTTCAAAATGCTATGCCCAGCAACCATATAAGAAAGATTCAACACATATACTACATGCACACACATGTGCACACACGCACAACACACACACACACACACAGATTCTTAGCCAAAAGGACGAGAAACCAAAGGAATGATTTCTTCATGCAGCACATAATTAATGTATAACTGAAGTAAACATGATTTAAATGTTGTGTCCTGAGGATATGTGTGAGAGTTGGGAGGCTGATGTTTTAACTTCTTTTTTGTAGATTCAGCTATTTTGAAGGAATGAGAGGCATGTCTTAAGATTCTGTGATGTTTAAATACCAAAGTTCCATTAACATTTTGTGTCAATATGTTTTTTTTTCTTTGTATCCATTAAAGGTAGTAACCCAATGTATTGGGGAATTCAGAATGCTCATGAAATTACATTTTGACTACTTAGTTGTATTGCTTTTGGAGAAAAGCTTTGATCCATTATATCAGGGGTGTCAAACTCAATTTCATTAAGGCCCGCATCAGGGTTGTGGTTTATTTTGGCAGGAAAGGGGGGGGCAACTGGATAGGCATGGCTGGCAGGCTTGGCCAGTTTGACACCACTCATTGGGCATGGCCAACTGGGTGGGTGTGGCCAGCTTGACCTCACTCCCCAACTGCTGGCAGGTTTCCTCTTTGTATTGGGTAGACCGGGCCAAAGCCATGCTGAAGTGACACGGACTGGTCCCTTACATTTTCCAGGATGGCCCCATGGGCCAGATATGACCACATCACGGGCCGGATCTATCCCACAGGCCTTGAGTTTAACACCCCTGCATTATATAGTTTCTAATATTGAAACATCTGTCTCCATCTCTGGGATCTGGGACAGCTGATATACAAACTCTATGTGAACCAATTATTGCATCAAATACAGTATATTTCAGAAAACCTTTGGTAAATCATTTATTATTTATGGAGATTGCATTATCTTTTATTGTGTATAGTATTATCTCTTGAAAGATTGCGACTGGATAGTGATAATTTAATCTTTAATATCTGATTTGTTCAAAAAAGATTAACTTAAAAGCCAAACAATATAACATTTGAAATGAGCAGAGTTTTTAAAATGATATACTACCCCAAGTTTTTTTAAGCTAAGTAAACTACAATGACTTTTGCTGATTCATTTGCCAATTTGTTTATTGGGGATATTTGCAGGGTGAGCGTGGTGTCATGGGCCCCCCTGGTCCTGAAGGAACAGAAACATACTATGGAGAGAAAGGGACCACCATCATAAAGGGAGACAAAGTAAATATGCACATCTTATTTCTCTTGATTACATTGTTTTTAGAAGCTGCCACTTGTGATGAGGATTAATGATAAAATAAAAGTTTAAATGAACAATATGAGCACCATCCATTTTCTGTCTATATTCATTTGTAAATTATCTCTGGAACATTTGCTCATTTTCAATTTGTTCACTGCCATCATCTCTTAAGACAGATGGGCTTTGTAAAATAAGGAAAGCATTGTAAAAGACCAAATTAGCCATTCCAGTTATAAGAAATGCTGTGGATTGTAGGTTAGAAAATCCATAGTATAGATTAAATCCAACAAAGCTGATATCAATTAAGTGTCTAAATCTGTCACTATATTGCAAAGTAAAAAAGGGTGTCCCCCCCCCTTTATATTCAGCTTCAAAAGTGACTTGAGATTTAATTCTGCTCTGAAGTTGCTCAACATGTTGCCCCAAGGATTTCAGAATCTGGTCACTCAGAATTTAATGTTTAGCAAATCTGTTACATTTAACAGTTAAAATAACCAGATATATTGCACAGTTGAGCTTTTTTGCAGGGGAGAAGGCACAAATGTATGCTAATCTAGATTTGGAAAATGCATTTTGTAGACATCAATGGTGCTCTGTATAGTAATTGGATGTTTTTTTGTTTTTAATTCTAATAGGGTGATCCTGGTGAAAAAGGTGAAGATGGCTTTCCAGTAAGTGTAAATCTTTTATGATCTTGTGGGGAAACGAGTTTCCCACATCAAACTAATTAACACACACATACAAACAAAATTTCAGGTCTCCTAAAGTGCAAAAAGAAAAAAAAATCCCTGGGAAAAAGGAAAGGAAAAACAAGAGTTGGAAATCTATCTCAGGAATAGGAAAAACTCCAAAACCAGATGGCTTAAAAATCCTCTTCTTTGCCTATCCGTCAAAATAAAGCAACACAAAAAACAATCTAGCAAAAAAAAATTCTATTTCAATGTTGACTCACTATTTATATATATATATATGTATGTATGTATGTGTGTGTGTGTGTGTGTGTGCTGTTCAGCTTCCTTCGGGTATCCCACGTCATTGTAGTGCTTTTAAAGTTGTAGCAACGTTTCAGCAGAATCATCATACTGCCATCATCAGGCTTCTAGTCATCATCATTCATTCATAGCCTTGAC
>BHFT01062944.1:0-36774 GCA_004320025.1 Laticauda laticaudata | reverse complement strand
AGGCACGCCAGTCCTCCACCCAGCTGCAGACCCAGATCAGGCCACCACTACACTGCCTCCTTCATTCCACCCCACACGCCAACCGGGCCGTAGTTAATTCTTGTCATCAGTAATATAGGGGCTAAGACAAACCACCAGAGTGGCATGGAGGAGAGGACCATCTAAGCAATCACAAGGTCTGAGCCAGCTTGTCTGAGAGCTTTTTCTCGAACACACCGTCCTGTTGTCTCTCAGGGCAGGCACCCAGTGGTGCATGTAGACGCAGCACTCCAGCAACCACCCCGACCGTCCACACAGGCACCTGGACCGCTTCACGCCCTGAGACTCGGGCACTACCTCCGAGCTCGACAATAAGCAGTGCCAGAGATGCTGGGTTAAGCCTGGCTACCTGTAAGAGTTTATTTGGACACTTAGGAAGCCTTGGGTCATTTTTTGTTTACCAGCTTGCTGTTCAAGTAAAGTTTTATCTCTTTGCATTCACACACTTGCCTTCATTTCTTGGTTTTTATAACACGTCTTGGTGTGAAAACTTCTTAGAAATAGGTTTAAATTAGCCATTGTATGCATGAGTGGGGTATTTTGGGTTAAGCATAGCAGTAGATCGCGGGCAGGGGATTACCCTGTGGTATATGGGTAATATCAGCTGTGGGATGTGTGTCAACGGATGGCAGTGGGATACGATAAGACATCCAGTGGCGAAGCATAGGGGACTGTAATGAGTCCACCTCCCAAGGTGCCACAACCCTAATTGGCCCCTTTATTTTCGAATAAGTAATAGTAATAATGCATACCACACATGTTCTCAGAGCGAGCGAAACATCAGCCTCTTGATAATTAGAAATGCCACTGGTTCATTGTAGGCCCGCCATCCCACAACATACATTGGTCCCAGTCTCATGCAAGTGTGTGATGAGACCAGGCTGAAAGGAAGCACCCATTTAATCTGCTATCCTCGCTGTCTTGCCATGCCAATCTCGCTCCCAAGCTGGGGAGTGTGCACCAGTGTGGCGGTGCAGGAGGTTTTGCGCCTGGAGAGGCTTCTTACCCTTCAACGTGAGGACTGCTGAGGGAGTATGGTGAGCCTGCATCATCCTCAGCTGTCTTTTAAGTAAGGTCACCCTTGCCTCCATTCCCGCAGCGCCCATTATACCATTTTTGTGGCCGTGGTTGGAGGTCCACGAGCCTGCTGTTCTGCAAGGAAGCCGGGTAGCGCGATGCACCATGAGATTGGTGCAGGATGCAGCAAAGCTTCCACGATCCTCCTCCATGGCCTGGGCGATGCGCTGCATGGTAGGTGAGGAAGTACGTGGAACCTTGCTTGGCCAGGATGCCAAAATGGCGTTCTCCTCACCACTCCGACGGCTTGCACACCTGAGACAGCGCTGGTGGTTGAAGAGTACTCTCCTTTACAGGGTGAGGAGTCTGGAGGTTGTCAGGGCTTATGCGCGAATAGAGGTAAGAGGACCTTATCTGAGGCGCAGAAGGCGTCCATCCCCCCATGATGAAGTGAGGGACATCTTGACGTGTCGTTGGGCAGGGGGTCTGGATCTGGAAAGCCGCACCTGGAGAGGGTGGTTGCTACATACCAGCCCTCATTGTGAGGTCACTGGCATTGATAAGTAGGACCGTGGCATCTGACATGAGCCGCTGCCTGAAGCATCGATGTACATGAAGCTTCTGGAGTCAGCCTCGGACCATGGCAAAGAGGACCGATGGTGAAGAACCTTGGTACTTGAAATAAGAATGGAGGCCCGACTTGGGTGGTGCTTTGCAGGCCTACGTGCCTTGCCATCGTTATGGCTCCACATACCGGTTTGGTGGGAGAGAAGTATCCACCTCTGGTACATTAACTATACTTCCTGCACACTTTCTTCCATCCTTCATCAGTGGAGGGGCACTGGGAAGAGAGGCTCCTGCAGGTATTCTGCGATGATGGCCTGCACCACTTCTTAACCACAATGCTGAATGGTGTTGTGGTGGGCACCCGCTCCAGCCGTAACTGCGATGCTCCTGTAGGTGGTCGCCTGATGGCCAGGTGGTTGCAGAAATGAGTGCCCACCCTTGGAGCCCCAGGTTTCCAGCTGGGCCGAAGTTGGTGGTTTGCCTTGGTCCGAACGCTGGGTTCAAGGCCGCTGCAGCAACTTCCGTCAACATAGCTGCTGGGAGGCATCCTAATGAAGTTCCTGATGTGAAATGGCCCGACATGTGCCTTCGTGTATCCTGGAGCTCCCACTGCATCAAGCTTTTTGTTGTCACGCAGCCTGTACTCTGCTCTCACGTCCCGATATCAGATCTTCGAGACCCAGAACGCTTCATGTGCTGCCCCTCGCGCTTTCCTTCCTAGTAGGTAGAGTGTCACTAGCAGCCCTGTAGATGGGACTTCTGCAACATGAGATGCAGAAAGGATGGTGGCTGCCAAAGAGGACTGAGATAGATTACAATCCCAGGATTTGAGCAGTGCTGCTGGATGCCTGTGGTAAAGAAGGCAAAGGAGTCAGATGAAGGCTGCAGAGTGCTCTGCATCTCGCAGGGGATGCCTGGGTTTTGTAGAAATCCTGTCCGTGGGAATTAGGCTGAAAGTGAGAGATACTTGTGGACAGACAAGAGTGTGTTCTGGACCGTCCCTTAAGTAATTCTCTTTTTATAGGCCAGTTAATCAGGCTGCCTGCTTATTGCCACACTCTAGGCAGCCTGCTAGGCATTCGCCTACGTAAGACATCCTAATATCCCGACAATAGGGTCCCCTCTACAAATACGTTTTTTGCCATATTTTAAACGCTTTGTTTTCCACCTTGGCCATCCCGTTTCTGCAATAGCCATTTCTGCATCCGTCTGCGTCCGTCGTCCGCTTCCTCCCTGAGTCCGACCATAGGCGGGATGCGAGTTGCTCGGATTTTGCAGCGTAGGACATGCTAAGCGGATATGAGCGGATGCCGTAACGGATTGCAGAACGGATGAATTGGCATACATTTTCCCGTGCAAAAGTTTTGAGCAAGCTCAAAATTTTCTGAGCGGAATGATAACGTCACATAAAGACGATGCTGGGGGACCGGATAGAGAGGAAGGCAATAACGGAGGCATGTGACGTACAGAGCGCGTTAACCCAATGGATGGCAAAGCGTTCTTTATGTCCATTTTCTACAGCCTGCTTCTGCTATCCGAGTTTGGTGGCAGTGTGCACAGGTGGACTTAAAGACGGATTAAGAGGTCTATGGAGAATTGAAAAGCATAGAGAGGCAGTTGCAGGAAATTGGGTATGTGCCAGTCGAGAGTAGAAGAAGAACTAGGGTGACATATATACGCAGTAATTCCAGTATCTTGGGAGGTGCCCTCAAAGAAGACGGTGTCAAACTCAAACTCCTAATTTTCCAAGCAGCAGAAGCAAGAGAATTTAGAATGGAGAGACTAATCAGATGGAGAACTAAACACTAAAACCTGGAGATTTAATGAGTAGAAAACTTTCTAACAGTGAGGATAATTAACCAAGTGAACAGCTTGTCTTCAGATGTTGCAAATGCTTCAATCAACTGGAGAGTTTTTAAAGAAAAAGTCACTGGCATCTCTATGTTACTATCTGAAATTGGTACAGAGAGTTTCCCTTGCTTGAGCACAGGGATACTGGATTAAGATCACTAAGAGAGACGTCGACAGATCCCACCTTTTTCCCCTACCAGCTCTGATTCTGATTGAATTGATTGAATGTCATTAAGGACTACCAAAAGTCACTGCTCAAGCGGAAGATTATTGCCTTTATTGAGCCAGGTTTCATGTAATTTGTAAACCTGTGGCCAATTGATTTTTCTCTTGCCTAAGTGTAAAAGATTACTTTTTATCTACCTTGAATTTCATTTTGTTGGCTGGGCGCCCTGCCCCAGTATTTCGCAACCTGTGGAGTAAGTGCCATCTTGATCTTGAGTCACCCTATTGTGGTTTCTCAGAGTGTAGGCTTCATCACTGACCAGTTTTCATGTGTCAGTCGTGTAATTGAGGTACGTTGATCTGTTTCTTCATGCTATAATTGATGAAGATGATTGACTGGAAATGATACAACCACTCCTTCATTGGCCAGTGTTATAAACTCCTGAAAAAATACGCGTAAGGGAGGCTGGAGGAAGATGAAGGTAGAAAAGATGATAAAGCGCTTACCGGATGGCCTAGGTTTGAGGGCGGTGAAAAAAAGGACACAAAAGGCCCATTGGGCTTCTTTTTTGGGCCCCCAACACCAGCTCTGTATTAAGCAGAAACGTGGCCAAATCTTTCCAGGAGCTTGTCAATCCAAAATGCCTGTGTTTCTAAATTCCATAAATCAGGTAAAACATCCAAATAGAAAAATCCCTTACCTGTATCTTAGTCCTCCTCAATTATCCTCCATAAATCCTTATTCAAAGCAATTTGAAAAGTCGTGGCGCGTAATATTTGAATTGATGTTTGCCCAGATCACCTGGGAAAAATCAGTAGAGTGCTTGTAAGATCAGACTGGGCTAATTTGATACCAAAGACTTTCATAAATAATGAATGAGAATTTACCAACTTATTGAAATTTATATACGGTCCCCTATATTGTTTTCTTATAAACATTATGGGTTCCCTACTTGAACTAAAACAATCATTCTATCTGTAGGGCACAGGTCTGAAATATACCACTGTAAATATCTTGGCAAATTTTTAACAGTAATTTGACACGGATAAACTCGATTCCTAACAAAAAAGGTTTAAATAGGTTACTGCGATAATTTTTTTAAATGAGATGTCATGATGTATAAATTTGAAAAATCATGGATTTAACTTAGTCATTAAATTTATCGGCATGTTTATAATTAATTTGTGAGTTTGCCCTAGGTTTGCTGGCATAAGATGGGGCAATAACTAGATCCTAAAAACACTCATTCGGTTAAATAAAAGAAATACATAAGACCAATAATGGAGGCACTGAGTAGGTATGTATCCTTAGGCTTAAGTTATTTCGCCTTATACAAGATTGCTACCTATATCATATACAATGTGAGTACCCGATCTGATTCTTCTAAAGAATTGATTCTATTGAGAAGGCCAATAGCGAAATACAGATATTGATGTAATCTTTATAAGGGAAAGACAGGAGTTTTCTAAAACGAGGGTCTTTACATGCTGCTTTCTCAACTTATTAATGAGTTAAGAATGCGCCTTTTGTTTCTTCGGCGGTTGCCCTCTGCGCAATTACATAGCCTCTCCGCCGTATCTGCATGCTTTATCCAATGGCCTAGATAGCGGAGTTCTCCTAAAGTCGTCTCAGTACTGTCGCCTGTTTGCTACTTGGTATCATTTCGTTATGTCGCCACGCTCAACGATAAATATACAAAAACTAACACTAAAGGGTATTGGATTGGATGAAGACGTTTGTCCAATGTGGAATATATATATATATAAGTATTTTGCCACTCTCCAATTCTTTTCAACTCAGAGCATACTGAACAATCTTGAGGTCAGACCCTAAAGGTCGTATCTAAGCTGAGTGTGTAGTAGCCTGTAAGTGTAGAATACCCAGCTTTTGGCAGCATTGTAATCTAAAACGCCTGTTGACAACAGACATCATATTAGGAATCGTAAAAGGGCCTGTCACGATGAACAGATCGGAGCGGTGTGGTCCAGAGTGGCGGCCCTCCGGGAGAATGCACAACAAGGTAACTAACCGATTTGTTAAGGAGAATAGTAGAACCGACGATTGAGGGGCGCACGGCCGACCCGCATGCTACAGTCTGCTGCCCACCACGGTCAAGAAAATTGTTTCCAGTCGCTGACTTTGGCGCGTGTGTTATCTGTGGGCAGACCCACTGACCGTCGGAGCCGTCGCCGACCACGGACCAGCACACTCGCAATTCTCTCAATAAGTGCGAGTCCGAGTTTGCATAAGCAAGAGCGGACAACACAGAAAGGAACGGACAGGGGGGAGGATGTAGCCAGGCGATGTAAAACGGATGCTGCCACGGAGAGCCTAGCGGATTCGGGGGGTGGCACATTCTGGGGGCTTCTGGGGGAGCAAGGCGAGCAGCAACCCGACAGCGGAAAGCAGGCAAGGATGCCAAGCGAGTGCCCGAGCCGGAAATAGAAGCGGATGCAGAGGGGAAAGCGTTAAGCGGGATGCCCCTAGGTGGAACATGCAGAAAGACATTCACCAGCGCACATATTTTTTATGGCAGGGCAGGCATGCATTGCAAAGCTCATGACATCGCACACCGGCGGGAGTATAAAAGGAGGTGCAGGCGCGCTAAGGGCTAGGTCTACTCATGTCAGGAGGAAGACCTGCTGCGGCAGACTACAGAATGTGGTATGACAGGACACGCCAGGAGGGGTCCTCGAGGGGAGTAGGAGTTGCATGGGTCAGTAGTGGAGTGGATAATGTGTAGCGTACAAAAAAAAAACTCGAAATAAAAGAACACACATAAACCACAGCCATCAATGTGTTTATTTGGAGCGTGGAAAAAATATATTTTCAGAGATCAACATTGTTTGGTGAATCTTTAAACCGAAGTTTTTGTTTAGATATCGGTTTAGCCTTCCTAGGATTTTTTGTTCCCTTGCACTCAGCGGGCCCGTTTCGGCATCAGTTGGGCTGACTCTCAGCCAGCCGCGACACCAGTTCCAGTCCAGCCAACACCTCAGGGGAAGAAGAGAAAGCCTCTGTCATCTGCTGCCAGCCCTAGAAAGAGGGACAGGGTCACGCATCCACCGTGCCCTGGCCCTGACTCTGCTTCTGCTGGGGCTTCTGGGCTGCTCGGGCTGACTCTTCTGGTGCTGCACAAGCATTCTGCTGGTGGCTGCTCCTGGTGCTGGTGCTTCTGCTGGTGCTTACTCTGCTTGCGCTGCTCCGGGTACTGTGGTGCTCTGCTGCTGATGCTTAACTCTGTTCTGGTGCTGGGGCTTCTGCGGTGCTTACTCTGCTGGCCTGGAGCGTCCCCTGGTGTTCCTGTATCGATACTGGTTAACGACATTAGCTCACATCCTCGTTTTTTGAGCCCGGTTGTGAAAATCATATCTTTTCAGGGGATTCAAACCACCCTTTTGGTGGAATCTTTTATAAACGTCACGAGAGTTTTTTCGTTTAAGGAATCGGTTTTAGGCCTTCTAGGAGCTTTTGTTTTTTGCTTTTCGCTTCAACTGTTGCACACCTACAATTCGATTTCTGGGGATATCTGTCTGGTGCCTCAAACAAATTCCATAGGAGGAAAGACGGATAATCTGGACAAAGGCAATGTTTACAGCTCATCTCCCCAGGGATCTTACTGGTGCCTATTTTGATTGCCTGGTTGTCCTGGATCAGTCACAGAGCCACTTTTTGCTCACTCCCAATGATCTTTCTTGCTGTCGTTCAATGGTCAATTGCTTTAATAAAAGAAGACTTAATTACAATGTTTGTGGGAAGTAATATATGCCAGTTGATTCCTTGTTAGATTTGTTGTTTGGTATAGCTTGTTGCGGCATGCTCGGCGCTTACTCGACTGCTGTCTGAAGCCTTGGTCCTGTTAGTGCTGCTGGATGCTGTGTGCTTACTCTGTGCCTTGCTGATCCTGGTCCTGCTGGTGCTGCTGGTGCTGCGTGGTGCGGGCTGGTGCGCTGCGGTAGCTGCGGTCCTGCTTTTGGTGCTAAATTTGTTTGCTGAGCTGCTGCTGGTGGGTGGTGGTGTGGAGAGCAGCCCTACAAACCCTTGAACGCCCCCTGATGAGGCGCCCAGATGGCCCTGCAGAGGGAGGAAGAAAGGCAAATGTGAGACGAGAAGAGGAAAGGAGGCAAGTAGCTGTTCATCGAAGACTGACGGAACATGGAAGATTGGAGTGCTGGGAATGGCTTTGAGGGGAGAACGAGTATCTTTGGCGGAAGGTGACACGAGGCTCTATTGAGACACCAAAAGGAAGCAGCTTGCTTGGAGGAGAAAAGGCGGAGAGCTGGCTACACTTGACGGAGGTGCCTCCTCGGTGGTGGAAAGCACAATGGCAGCACCTGGTACGGGAAGCTGGCAACCTGCAAGAATCTGGCCGGCCGGTCAAACGATGAACTGAGAGACCTATGTGAATGGCCAAGTGGGCAGCTCTGGAGGTGTGAAGGATCCATCACCGAAGGAGCAGCCCCTCTGACAAACCCTCTCTCTCAGGCACCCGTAAGAGAGGCCAGTCCTCTTCTGGCCAAGGAGTCCAGCTGCCGTGTCCAGGGCAGGTATATGTGGAGCATGCCCATGACGGAGACCCCCCGCAGCTGCACCCCTGTGGCGGAGGTCGTGGAGGGACCCCCTGATGCAGGTGGGAGCAAGGAGAGGCCTTCCGCCGGTCAGAGACCAACCCACATCCACCAATCCCACCTCCAACAATCGTTAGAAGCAGTGCAGAGAGGCCAGACCGGGAGGGGCAGAGCCACAGTGTCCTGCTGGAGATCAGGGACACCATCAGAAGCAGGCAATAGATCTCCTCTCTCAGCGGTACAACACTGGTCCAATTCCTCCATCCGAAGCCCTCCTCACCTCACGTCAACCTAGATGCCTCATGAACATGTCCGAAATCACAGTACCCGGAGGTGATCAAGGACAGGATCCACCCGATCTTCTTCACAACCCTCAGACCAATGCTGAATCCCTGCTCCCACCTCATGTCCAGGTCTGCTCCTGCCACACCCAGGTGCATGTACTGCCCCTTCAAGGCTTTCCAGCAGGCCTCTCACAGCTACCAGGCTAGGGCTACAAGGAAAGCCCCAGCAGCACACGGCAGCGCCTCTCCACAGTCCAGGCACAGGTACACTCGTAGGCCACCGACCACCAAGTGCCAGCCACGCCACAATGCCAGCACCACACCACGATGGCATCCCACGCCTCACCTCGCTCAGCTATCCGACCAGCACAGCCCGAGTACACTGCTCCTTCCTCCACTCCACAACCAAGCCCGGCCTATCCAAGAACATCATCGGTCATCGTATTGTACACCGCTGAGGAAGGGGGCCTTACGAACGCTATCAACAGAGACCTGAGCCAGCTCTCTGGGAGCTTCCATCTCCACACACCGTTCCCCTGTTGTCCTCTTCAGGGCCCACCGCGCACCTCATTGACATGACGCCCAGCGAGGCAACACTTCGCCCAGGCAGCCGCCCTCCACAGCGGCCCGAGGGATGCGTCTTCCCCGACCAACTGGGCATCGTGCCTCAGAGTGACTAACGAAGAGCCAGAGACTGGGTGGCTACCTGTTGACTTATCTTTCCTTTGGGACAGCTGGGTCATCTTTTTTACAGCCCGCTTTCTATAATAAAGATTATCCTTTCGATTCTCACACATTCGCTTCAGTCTTATATTTTAGTAAAATAAAAGTCCTATTGGTGCGAAACTTTTAGAAAATGGTTTAAGCCTTTTGCATGCTCGTGTGGGTCGATGAGTAAGGATCAGCAGTGGGGCTACGTGGACAGCGCCAGAGTACCTTATCGGACCATGGTAAATAGCTGTCGGGATGGGTTTAGGATAAGCAGTGGAAATGGGCAGCGATACCTGTGAGGATCGCCGGTAATATGCCTATGGGATGGCGCTAGGGAATACCTGTGGGAATGGGAAGGGATTACATTTGGCAAATGGTAATAGCTGTGGGTTAGATAAACCTCCAGGTGCAGAGCATTAGTCGGGTACTGTAGGTCAACCCTTCCAGGTGCCAACACTATGGCCCTTTATATTCAGTAATCAATGTAATCAAACAATCCCACACATGTCACACATAAACACAACTCTTTATTAACATGACCTGGTTCATTGCGTCCAGCCAGCCCAACATACCACTGGCCCAATCTCGATCAGTGGTGATGAGGTACACGGCTGATGGAAGCATCGCACCCTTATCATTCTACTCTCCTGTCCTTGCCACTCGCCCTGCTCCAGTTGAGGAAGTTCACCAAGTGTCTCAGAGTTGCGCTGCTTCTTCCCTTCACGTGGAAGCTCTGTCTGCCGGCCTTGGCAACATCCATTTTTGTTTCGATCAGTTTCGCCCCTGCCTCCATTCCCCAGGCTCCATGTCCCATTTGCCTTGTTGGAGGTTCCACGAGCGTCTCCACTGCACGTTAATCTCACAGCCCTAGCGTAGCCCGGGACGTGCGCCCAGCGACATTGTGCAGGATGCAGACAGCAAGTCCTCACGATCCGTCCTCCATGGGTCTTGGGGCGATGCTGCATGGTGGCTGAGAAGGTACTTGAACCGTTTGCCAGGAGGCAAGGCGTTCCTCGCACCGCACCCGACTTGCCCTGGACAGCCCTGTAAGTTAAGGATCACTCAGGATCTTTTCATCGGGTTTTGAGAGGGGCATCTGGAAGTGTAAGCGGGCCTCTCATTGAGGTAGGTTTGAGGGATGTAAGCTATTCATGCCCCACAACATGAAGATGGGCACATTCTGGGATGTCGTTGGGGCAGGGGGTCTGGATCTGGCAAGCCCATGTTCACCGTTGCACTGAAGCATCGATGTACATGAACTTGTAGTCAGCATCGACCATGGCGAAGAGGATTGATGCTGAGAAGCCCTTGTAGTTGAAATAAGTGACCGCGGCACCGACGTGTGGCTGAGAGCTTTGCAGGCCACATGCTTGCTACTACTGGCTCTAACGGTGTGGGGAAGTTCTTCAGTGAGGAGCTCCTCCAGGTATTCTTTGATGATGGCCTGCACCACTTCTCTGACCACAATTGCTAGATGGTGTTTGTGTGGCACCCTCAGCCAGCCATACTGCATGCTCCTGTAGGTGGTCCGTGAGGCCAGGTGGCGCAGAGTCAGTGCCACTTTCAATTCAGGGTCCAGGCTGGGCCAGAAAGTTGGTTTTGCCTTGGTCAACCGCTGGGTCTCACTGCTCCACAACTTCGTCAAACATGGCTGGAAGGCATGCTCATTAGAAGTTCTGGAATGCACGAGAGTCTTAGACTTATCCTCACGCTCCACCATCAGCTTATTGTACAGTCCGTACTCTGGTCTTCTCCGATCCATCTTCGCACCCAGACACTTCCTGGCCCCGCCTCTCTTTCTTCCGTAGAACAGTTGAAAGAGCCTGTAGATGGCCTTTGCACTGTTGCCGAACGATGGTAGGCTACCAAAAGACTGTGTTATGATCCATGGTGGACATGAACTGGATGCTATGGAAGAGCAAGAGCCAGATGAAGGCTGCAGGTCTGCACGCGCAGGCTGCGCTGGACGAAAGTGAGATCCAGTGAGTTCCTCCCCTTTTCATAGGCAATATTGTTTTCCACTATGTGTCCTTTTGCGATCCTCTAGGCACTCTAGCCAGTCCTTAATATCCGAGATAGCGTCCCCTCTGTGCTTGTTTTCATTTTAAATGCTTTCTTTGCAAGCTGCATCCCCGCTTTCATCCTTTCTCCATCTGTGCTACTAACGCTGGGCGCGTCCGTTCCCTTCCTCCCTGTGTCCGTTTTCCACTAGAGCAGATTTGAGGTTGCACGAGTGCTCAACGGATGCCTAGAGGATATAGCGGACCATAACCGGATGGACACCGGATGTAGAGACGGATGTTCCCCGTATGCGTTGGCGGATGCAGAATGGACGCGTTGTGACTCTTTTCCGCTCAAAAAGTTATTGAGGCCAGCCATTCAAAACTTTTTTGAGTGGATGGAACCTCAGTCGACGGATGCTGGACGGATAGAGAGGATGAAAAACGTATGCAGTGAATACAGAACGGATGAATCGCCTTAACCAATGGATGGCAAGTGTTTTTCTCCGTTTTACATGCTCTTTCCATCCGTTGGTGCAGTGTGACATGGTGCAGTGTGACATGTTTTGGCGAGGTCCCACTTTCCATCCTCAGGCTGGTGCTTTCGGCTTTGTGCCAGTGCAAGTAGTGTGTGATTGGAGCTGCCATATCTCTCTATATACTGGGGGTGGGGGCTGGTGTGATGTATCATTCTGGGTTTTAGTTAGGGAAGCCATCGAGATAGAGAAACATCCCCATAACATGAATAACGGGATGATACCTCCCACCTACCAGACACCTGGAAGCTAGCCCTCACCAACAGATGAATCCCAGCCACGAAAATCAACACCAGACCCAAAACAATGCGGGATACTACCACCAATCCCCGTCATCAGACCCAGGCCCTAGCCCATCCTATAAACGAAGGACAACCAACATCCAGAAAAAAGACCACGGTTGCTTCGCCAGCTGTCGCACCCCCTGACCCTAAAACCAAACAAGCTGACACACACCAAGAATACAGACCCAGACCCCAAACTCAAAGCCAGATGAAAACCCAGAATGTTACATCATAGCCACCTGCTCAGGACATCACATCAGAAAACTCAGGAAATTACACCACAAAACTCAAGAAGTTACAACACAGCAAATGACCCAGGATATCACAGCACAAGACCAAGCATACCACAGCAATAAATCTCACAAGGTCATCATACAACCCATTGCCCAAGCCATTACTACACAGGAGGCTAATGGAAAAGAGATCAAAACACAAACGACTCAGAAGAGTACAACTCAGGACCCAGGATACCACAAGAAAAGAACTCACAAGCCCATCACACAACCCATTACCTAAGCCATTAAAACGATCACTACAAAATAAACGACCCAGGAGATTACAGCACAACATCCACAATTATATATTTGTTTTCTTAAATATATATATTTAAGAACTTAGTGTGTATTTTTAATGGAATGTACCAAGCAGAATCTGATGGGCAAGAGTCATGTGTTATAAAATAGAGATTAGATATTGAATATTATAATTGTAAAGGTATAAATCCAATTTTAATTTTAAATAAGATTTGAATGGATAAAAATTAAAAGATACAATGGTGCTATACTTCAGTTAGTAACCACAGGGAAAAACTTCTTTTATGAAAAAGAGAATTTGAAATTGAAACAGGACAGACTAATGTATAAATATAATGATTAGATATTGAAACTTAGAAAAAATATATAATTGAAAATGCTAAAATAATTATATGGAATAGAATATAAAGATGAATATGTAACCAAGTTTATGTCTGTATGGAGAAGTGATAACCTGGGTTCTTTCTGTTCTCAAAAAAATAATATTTGTATTATGTTTTGTGAAAACCCAAATAAAACTTTTTTTAATTCTTTTTTCTTGGTGGTCAGAGTAAATGTTAATGTTATCACTTTATTTTCTTTTTATCTCACCTTTATTGTTTTTATAAATAAATCAAGGCACTGGTCATGCGCAGTAACTCTTCCTCCTCCTGTTTTTCCCACAACAGCCACCCTGTGAGATACTTGGGCTGAGAGAGAGTGACTGGCCCAGAGTCATCCAGTTGGCTTTCATGCCTAAGTTAGGGCTAGAACTCACAGTCCTCTGGTTTCTAGATTTGTGCCTTAACTACTAGATCAAACTGGCTTTCTTAAAATGTGCTAGAATAAAAATTGATTCAATTAAATAGTAAATGTTGGTCACACCAAATTAAACAACTAATTATAATAATAATAAGCAAGCTTAAAGCCCTTTACTGGATGGAATAAAAAACAATATCCATCAGATACTCTTGATAATTTCAAAAGAAATACAAAAACAAGTAGATAACAGCACTGTATAGCTTTACACCTACTCATCTAAAGTGAGGATTGTTATTCATAGTACTACCATCAAGGTGAGTAGGTACACCAAGAAAATACACAAAGTCTTGATGTGGTTAAACAATTGTCAGATCAAAGGAAAACAAGAGAAAAGGATAGCTTGAAAAAACGATTTTATCTTATGAAAGAACTGGCAAGAAAATATAAAGCACCTGTTAATTATATTATCACAGATGAAAATGACAGAATTTTTTGTAACAAGAAAAAAGAAAGGTAGGGATGTAGAACAATGGAAGAAATATTTCATGGAACTTGTAAACCACCCAACTCTAGTAACGTTGGATACTAGTATTATTAAACATAGTTCAGATATTTATTTTAAAAAAATCAATATACTCTATAGACAAAGTCCTTTCGGGACTGGATGAAATACAAAAGTCCTTGAAGAATAGGCAGTTGCCAGGATGAAATTAGCTGGAGCCAGAAATATATAAGACTCCCAAGATTCCCTTGGTTCTTAAACTTGAAGTTTTATTAGGAAAATATGGAAACTGAAATAGCAGTCAGTTATCATTCTATTACACAAGAGAGGAAATAAACCTCATGGAGCAAATATAGAGATATTTCTCTGCTGAATATTGAATACAAAATTATGGAAAGAATATTTCTCAATTGCCTCCTATCTGAAATAAATAAAAGAATTACAGAAAAACAAGCTGAATTTAAACCTGGGCATAACTGCTTTGATCAAATATTCACAAATTAGCATCTACTGAAACTACATTTTGTGTTTTGTCAAAAAAGTACACATAGCATTTATTAATTTATTAATAGCTTTATTGATTAGCTTTTGCTAATGCACCATTACACCATTTGGGCAAGCCTTCAACCCCCCCTCCTTCTTTTCAGAAGTGGTTTGCTCTTGCTCCATTCCTAAAACTGAAAGAGGGTGACTGCTCCAAAATTATCCAGCTGGCATTATCCTTCAGAGGATGGAATTCACAATCTCTTTTTTCCAATTTGGTATTTTAACAACATCAAACTCTAGATGTACTATCACTCAAAATATGTTGAATCATCCAAGCCCATTCTGGGAGTACAGACAGTCAATACTCCTTCATTTCAACTGGAGTTCATTAAGGTGATAACCTTTTGCCACTATATATGCATGAATCATATTCCCCAAAAAGCATTGGATAGAAAGACCAATGATACTGTTACAGAGTGATATGATTTAATAATGATAGATTTAACCTTTGCTGCTGATATGGCCATACTCAGGAAGACCTATAAGAAATCATTAGTCATATAACAAGTGAAGCTGGCAAAATCACCCTCCAGATAAATGCTGCAAAAAGCAAGCATCTCCATACTTTACCTGACTCACCCAGTCGAGCAATAAAGATAGATAAACTATATTTGTTCAGTAAAACCTGTTTACTGAAAAAGTATAAGATATTCTTTTGAATATCTTGGAAGTAAGCATAACTAATGAAGCACTGCAAGAAATAATATTCTGATTCAAGTGAGTATTCAATGTTTTTAATGTTCTTTGACATTAAGTTTCTGAATATTCTTCTTCTGAAAGCTTTGAAAATGAAATAATGTATAACATAACAATTATTGATTTTTTGGGGGGTATGGCATTGCTTGGTTGGTCTGCCTTCTGGGTTATAATTTCTTAACAGAGCAGCAGAAAGATACACAGCAAGCAAAGAAGGTCAACTACTAGCTGCAGCATCCAGCAATTGGCACTGACTATACAGGACAGAGAAGGGACTTTTTCAATAAGAACAACTGCATTTGAGCCCCCTTGGACTAAGGTTTGAATAACTTTCTTCTGGGGAGGGTACTGCATTGCTTTAAAGATGTTGAGAATCAGGCCTTATTTGAGGCTCAAGGACTACAATGAGCCATGGTGGCCCCGGTGGTTAGAATGCAGTACTGCAGAATTCTTCTGATGCCTGTCAGCTGCCTGCAATTTGGCAGTTCGGTTATCACCAGGCTCAAGGTTGACTCAGCCACTCATGCTTCCAAGGTAGGTAAAATGAGGACCCAGATTGTTGGGGCAATATGCTGACTCTGCAAACCTCTTAGTGAGGGCTCTAAAACACTGTGAAGCAGTACTTAAATCTAAGTCAGGGATCCCCAACTTGGCAATTTTAAGCTATGCTGGCTGGAGAATTCTGGGAGTTGAAGTCCACAAGTCTTAAAGTTGCCAAGTTTGGAGACCTCTGGTCTAAGTGCTTGTCGCTATTGCTACATAAAGATAGCCTCTTTGTGCTTGAATTGTCTTTGTGCTTGAATTGAATTTGCTCCTCCCCACTTCTTGATAATCAGAATTAATTTTCCAGCGGGCAAAGCTACAGTACTGAAGGAAGGTGATTACACATGCTCCATTGGGTTGTTGTATTTATATTGCTATTAGTATTCCATTTGCGGGGTTTAGTCCAAATTTGCATATTTTCTTTTTGGGCAGTTTAAAAAATATTTGCATATCCAAAAATGTGTCATCACATGCTCTATAGAAATAATGTACCAGATCAAGCAAGTGCACTCAGCCTTCAAATGAAGATGTTTCTTGACTTTCAAACTTTCAGGCTGGCTGCTCTTGAGATGGGCAAGGATGGAAGACTGAACACCTGTGTTTGGTTGCTTAATAGGCTCACTTTGTTTAGAAGGTTGTCCAAATAAAAATATTTCAACTTGTTTCTGCCTGAATGTAGATATGAGAATATGAAGCTTTGAAAATGCCTCCAAACTCTTCAGCTTTGTCTTTAGAAACATCAGCAGCCTTCCTTGAACTATTTTCTACAGGTGGGGGAAGAATCTCAATGACTGGTGGCACAAGAACCCAGGTAGATTATTGCCTGCCTTCATGAGGCAAGTGACATTTCACTTGTCATCCACCAGGTTGCTTGTAATCAAACCTGATTCATGAGGCTGAGTAGAATAAACTGGGACTCTCCTCTGGCCTTCAGGAAGGGTTGCTTAAGAACAATCCAATTTAAAGACATATGACCAGGCTTCAAAAATTTTAGCAAAGGGCTCTCTGCCCAGTTGCTAGGTGAGCATGGCCATGGTGGGCGTGGTCATAGTGGGTGTGGCCTAGTCAGCCTCCAGCACCATGATGGGGGGTGTTTTTGCCCTCACCGAGCTCCAGAGGCTTTCCTTGAGCCTCCAGGAGGATGAAAATGGCCTCCCTGGGCTCCGGAGGCTCTAGGGAAGCCAGAAACAAGCCCGTTTCTGGCCTTCCTGAACTTTGGGAGGCCCATTTTTTGCTCTCCCTGAGCCTCTGTGCTCACCCTGCACTTACCTGCATCCAAAATGGGCCATGTGGGGACTCTTGGGAGGGGCGGGACCAGCCAGGAGTGGGATTTGGGGGTTCTCTGAACTGCACAGAATCTTAGCTAGAGGCTCTCCCGAACCCCTGCGACCCCCAGCAGTTCAGCCCTGCATATGACCTCGGGCATTAGGCCAAGCAGTTTTTGCTTAGCAGTTAGTGAGAAAGGGATTACTTATTGGGTGCCTATACTGTACATTGCTTTATGCTAACTGCAGGTTTTTATAGTTAATAAATGTGTGGCTCTTTTTTCCAATCATAACAGTTGTGTCACATTTTCTTGGAGGCACAGTTTTGTTAGAAAGATAGACCAGACCTACTTCACGCTGATAGAAAGTGAACGCCACAGAGGGAAACCATATATCAGTTGTGGAGATGTTTAAGTAGGGAGAGATAGATCTCTTGAGTGTATAAGCTTAAAGAAGGCTTCTTCAGAAATACATCTTTTTAAAATTAGACTTTTTTAATTGGAGTTGTGGGGGAAGGGATCCACATCTGTTGCCAATTACTTAGTGATGTACAGCTTTGCTGTACAAAACAGCAATAACATTGTCTATTAAATTTACTGTAATTATGATTTAAAGACTTACTTTGGAATCATGCCAAATAGATGACTATTTTTTTCTTGGAAAAAAAAAAGATAAACAGGAAATTACACTCTCATAAAGTGGATCTTTCAAATGCAAAATCTTTTCCTGCTTCTTTTGTTGACTTAATCACTGACTGCCACTGAGACTTTGGCAAGCATACATTTTCATTAGTCAAAAACCAATTTTGGTACAGAAATTGTCATCTGTTCAGGCAGTGCCAAATATCCCCTTGTATCCATTCCCTTAAAAGGTGTGGACTTCTTCAGAATCAGCAACTGGGGACATTCAAGCAGCATGCCTGAAGAAAGAACAGGTGCCTGGCAGCAAGATCTCTCCAAAATGACGGCAACAAAGGAAGTATAGTTACATTGCAGAGAGAAAAGTTGCTATTAAACTAAAATAAATGATAGGAGGAGAGGTGGAGGGGGAAAGATATATCATAGAATAAATCACAGAGAAAGAAAAAAGTGGAGAAAGGAAAAGGATAGGAAAGATTGGAGAAATAGGAGGAAAATGATCCATAGTGAACTTGGCCTGCTGAGAGAAGCCCAGCTGCTCTCAAGAGGCCTACCCAAAAGACTGCAGGCCCATTGAAGCGAGGTGAGCAGAGAGGCAAAATGAAGCAGCTATCAGCATTCCAAGGAAACTCTCAAAACAATTAAGATCTCTGAGACAAAGTCAATCAAAGTAAGAATTTATTAGAACAGTCATCTTGGCATATCTGGGTAAAATCAAATCTGAGATCCGTTTTTCCTCACACACATTAAACTCATACCCTGCCTTGTTCAATGACAAGCACATTATGAGATCCAACCAATCTGCATTCTCTGCTGCCACCAAACTATGGTTTCTCCCGTTTCAGGTGCCAGCAACCCATCCTTGATCTCATGTGAAATATGTTGCCATGCTTCCTTTGCTACTCTCCCTTTTCCATAGCTCTCCCATCCCCCACTGTGGTAGCCCTGTTTAGTCTGTCTCAAGATGGATCCAGGGCTGACAGGCTGCCTCCCCTCAAGTGAAAAGAACATCCTGAAATGAGACAAGTGACAGGAAGTTAGTGGTTAATAATCTAACCACCTCTCTCCCCCCCCCCCCCCNTCCCCCCCCCCCCCCAATGGAGGCCCTTTGGCTTATTAGGGAATTTTTCATGAAACTCCCTCATCAACCTATCCGCTTTCACATTCCAGCTTTTTACCCAAGTGGCTTTAGACAAAGGGTACCCATTCCAATATATTAGATACTGTAAATGACCCATATGTAACCTAGAGTCCAATATTTTCTTTACTTCATAATGGGTTTCCCCTTATACTGCATTTGGCTTAAGAGCAAGTTGATATCTTAGCTATATTTGGGAGCTAGTGGCTAGCTTTAACAAGCTGCTATGAAACACAGGATATAATTTTCATAATAAGCGGGAAAAGCTTAGTTTTACCATTACTTTCACAATGGGGAACGGTCCTAAGAATTTCAGATCTAGTTTTTGGTGGGTAACCTTAATTTAAGATATTTCGTGGACCCAGACTCCCATTTTAAAAGGGGCTTGAAGCGAGCTGTGCTTATCTGCCTGTCGTTTATATCTCTCTGTGTGGCTTGGGCTTGAGCACGTTTGGTATTCTCCCACCCCTGCTTTAGTGAGTCCATCCATTTGGTTAAGGTCATTGAAGATGGAGGTTCTCTAAGCAATTCAGGCATGGACAAAAAAAATCCATCCCGCTAGTGATTTGGAAAGGACTCAATCCGGTGCTTCTATAGATTGCATTGTTGTACGCCACTGCTGCAAACAGTAGTAGATCTATCTTGTTGGTAGTCAATGTAACATCTCAGGTATTGCTCCACCAGAGTGTTTGCTCATTTCATGGCCCTGTTCCTGCTTGGATGAAAAGCAGAGCTCAGTCCTTGAGAGGATCCAATGGATCGTAGGAACTCTCTCCAGAACTTTGCTGTAAATTGGACTCCCCAGTCGGAAGTGACCCGGCAAGGCACTCCATGCAGTCTATAAATCTGCTTGATGAACATTCTCATCAGTTTTTTAGCTGAGGGTAATCCAGGGCAAACGGTGAAATGAGCTTGCTTAGAGAATAGATCCACCATCATCCAAATTATGGTGTTTCCCCCGCTCTCTGGAAGTTCAGCTATGAAGTCCATAGCTATCTCTTCCCATGGCTAGTTAAGTTTGGCCATTGCTTGGAGTAGACCAGGTGGATTTCCTGACCTCATTTTCCAAGCCACACAGCTTTTTATATAGTCTTCCACGTCTGCCTTCATTTTTGGCCACCAAAATTGCCTCCTTGCTAAATGGAGGGTTTTTTAAAATCCAGAGTGACCAGCCAGCCAAGAGTCATGCCTGTGCTGCAGTACTTGTAGCCTTAGGCTGGCTGGGACATACAGTTTTGACTCTTTCCATACTAATCCATCTCATAGAGTTAGAGTGTTTGGGTTGTCCTTAAACTATGGATCCATGAGGAGTGCGGACTTAAGTGCCACAGTAATTGCATCCTCCTTTTTGTTGTCTTGACTCCAGGCTTGGCTCTGTGTGGTCACTTGAGCAGCTGGTTACGAAGGAGAAATGACTGCATATATTATTTCCTCCTGTTGGCTATTGAACTGGGGCTTTCTTGATAAAGCATCAGCTAATCTGTTTTTCTCTCCTGTGATAAGCTTCAACTAAAAGTTGAACCACTTAAAGTATTGTGCCCAATGGACCTGTTTAGGGGATAGCTTCCTAGGGGTCTTTAATGCCTCTAGGTTCTTGTGGACAGTCCAGACTTCAAAGGTCACTTTGCTGCCTTCCAAGAAGTGTCTCCAAGAAAGAAGGGCCCATCTGACAGCAAAGACCTCCTTCTCCCATATGGCCCTTTGACAGTCTGTGTTGGTGAGTTTTTTGGACATGTAGGCACAAGGCTGCAGTTGGCGTAGAGAGTTTTCTTGTAGGAGTACTGCAGCTACTGCAACATCGCTGGCATCTGCTTGCACCACAAAGGGTCAGGATGCCAAAGGATTGGTTCCTTGGAGGATAATCCTTTTGGTTTCTCAAACGTTTGTTGGCAGTCAAGAGTCCAGGTCAGAAGCTGGTTGGACTTAGGTTTAGAGTCAGTTCCTCTTGTTTTCAACAGCTCCATAAGTGGCAGAGCTATCTCAGTGAATGTGGGAATGAATTGCCAGTAAAAGTGGGCAAACCCTAGGAAACTCTGAAGCTGTTTTGGTGTGCAAGGGAGTTGCCAGTCTCGTACTGCTTTAACTTTTCCTGGGTCGATTTCAATCCCCTCATTGGACACCAGTAGCCCACATAGTCTAGAGAGGTCTTGTAGAACTCACACTTTGGCAGTTTAGCATCAAACTTAGCATCAAGGAGCTTTTTCAAGACCTGCCATACTAGTTTGATGTGTTCCACCATCGTCTCACTAAAGATGAGAATGTCACCCAAATAACCAAAACTCCTATGTAGAGGTGCTCATGTAGCACCATGTTAATGAGTTGCATGAACATTGCAGGGGCTTCTTGTAGCCCAAATGGCATGTCCTTAAATTGGAAGCTGCCTAGTGGACAATTAAAAGCCATCTTCCATTTGTCACCTTCCTTGAACTATACATGGTAGTAAGCTTCTCTGAGATCTAGTTTGGTAAACACCTTTCCCCTCACCAGATGGTTAAGCATGTTCTACGTAAGGGGTAGGGGATAGGTGTTTTCTACTAAAAGAGCATTGATTCTACAGAAATCTATGCAGAGCCTCACACACACTCCTTATCTTTTTTTCTCCTTAAACAGCACAGGGACTGACCTTAGTTTTTGCGGGTTGGATAAACCCTCTTGCTAGGTTTGTGTCATTGTACTTCCTCAACTTACCCTCTCTTTTGGGATCACTAAATACATGTTTGGTTTTGGTAATTTAGCCCCTGGTATGAATTCTATGACACAGTCAGTAGGGTGATTTGGGGGCGGGGGAAGCACATTGCACTCATCTTCACTGAACGCATCCGCTATGTCTCTGTATTTCTTGGGTATCTGTGGGCAACAGGGCAGAGCCTCTGTGGCAGCAGCCACTTCTTTATTTTGTCCAAGGCCACTGGGTTCTGTAGAGGGCTGATTCTTATACTGCGGTAGCAGGGGCAGTGGGCCAATGAGCAATTTTAATTTCTGGTAACCGTCTTCCATGTGATGTGGGTGCTCACTTATCCAGAAAGGGTAGATCGAGTATAACAGCCTTAGTCATCTTTGGAGCAACTATTAATTGTATGATCTCCCAGTGGCACCAGGATGAGCAACCAGGATGATTAGGGGACTGGAGACTAAAACACATGAAGAACAGTTACAGAAACTGGGCATGGCTAGTCTGGTGAAGAGAAGGACCAGGGGAGACATGATAGCAGTCTTCCAATATTTGAGGGGCTACCACAGAGAAGAAGGGGTCAAGCTGTTTTCAAAAGCACCTGTAAGCCAGAGAAGGAATAATGGATGGAAACTGAACAAGGAGAGGTTTAACCTGGAAATAAGGATAAATTTTCTGATAATGAGAACAATCAACAACGGAACAACTTGCCTTCGGAAGTTGTGGAAGCTTCACTGGAAGCTTTCAAGCAGAGACTGGACTACCATTTGCCAGAAATGGTGTAGGGTCTCCTGCTTGGGTGAGGGGTTGGACTAGATGACCTACAATGTCCCTTCCAACTTTGTTAATCTGAAGGACCAGAGAGAATGCAGGGATAGACAATAAAGATTTATTATTAAGAATATTTTAGAAAAACTAATTTTTCCTAATCTCTAATTTTATTTTAATCATCTTGTTTGTACAAAAATGTCTACTCATATCTTTTCTCTTTTCATCTACAACAGTGTTTTTTGAACTTTTGAATTTTTAGATGTGTGGATGTTAACTCTGGGGAATTCTGGGAGTTGAAGTCCACACATCTTAATGTTTCTAAGTATTGAAAATTAGTGATCTATAACAATAACATTTCTAGCATTCTTCATTCTTTTTAATCTCCTAAGAACAGAGCTTTCAATGAGGGAATGAAGGACTGTGGATATTTCTTTAAGAACCAGGAAGGGGTTCCAATATCTACGTTCTAGTTTTACTCTTAATAATAATAATACACATTTTTTGCTTACTATGCAGCTTCTGTAATCTTTGTTTTAATAATTGTGTATAAAAGATTGTTTTGTTCATATACAAAACCAACTAGCAATCAATGCAATGAGGATTTTAGGAGAAATAATAATTTTAAACATTTTATAACAATAGCAACAGAAATAGCAGTTAGACTTAAATATACCTCTTCCTAGTGCTTTACAGCCCTCTCTAAACAGTTTACAGTCAACATATTGCCCTCAACAATTTGGTTATTGTTATTATTATTATTATTATTATTATTATTATTATTATTATTATTATTATACTTCTATTTAATTTTCTTTGGCACTAGTTCTTTATCAAGTCATATTTATCTACAGGAAGAAATGTTTTTCTCCTAAAAAATTTGTTGTGGGTGGAGGAAGGGAATTCACTAAAAATCAAAACTAACTTTGAAAACAAATGAATAGATGAATCAATGGCAGTTGTCATCTTTGTTGAATGGCTGTTTTGAAAATTAGCATTCCTTGAGAAGGACTCCATGATGATTAATTTTAACACTTTCAGTAACATGTAAAGAAGGTTCTTTTTTAAAATTTCATTCCTGGTCCATTTATTTTCCCCTTCTGGTTCATTTATTTTCCTTTCTTCAACTGTAACTAGGTTAATTCCATCTTTCGAGTGCAGCTATCCTGACCTCTTATCTAATCTACATGTATGTGTATGTATGCGCAGTCTCAGTTGGAAGGAGCGAGAGGAATGCATATTTGTAGTGTTATTTTATTGTTGTAGGGTACAATGACAGAAGTCTTGAATGTTTGGAAGATCCCTACTACTAAGAGGCTTTGTCTGATTCCACCACCCCCTCTTTCCCACTATTTTTGAATGGAAGATAATCACCCTAAATTCAAGGTTACCTGTCTTTTGCATAAATAAGGTAATTACTGTTCCTAAATATCTAACTTCACCTGGAGCAGTATGAAATACAATATTTCACTGGAATTGCTTCTGTAATTCTTTATCAATATTAATTAATGTAGCAGATGATTTATCAAAATTAGCCTCTAAATCTGTTAGTACATGTAATTTATTTCATTCAAACTGTAGCTGAGATATATTTCTGACTGGATTTTTAAGAGAAATAAGAATATCATCTGCAACAAATTAATTGTCTAATATTCTTTTCTATATTTGAACCTGAAAAGATAGTCTTCTCTTTTCCTTAATATTTTATTGTAATGTGTCTATTGTAAGACTAAGTAAAATAGACAAAAATTGCCATCCCTGTGTGGTCTTCCTATTTATTTGAAAAATAGATAATTTATACACTAATGCTAATTACTATGTGACAGTCAATATAATTGATTATGGAAATTATATAAGTTAAAATTTCATTTCCAATAATATTTTTAAGAAAGAGATTTGCCTTCCAATATGTCAAATGTTTGAAAACATTTAAAGGAAAGATAATACAGGTAACAGAATTCTGGTACAGTTAATGTAGTATGTTTATTTAATTATTATCCTAATTGAGCTATATTTTCTTTAAGCTATAAATTCAGATTGATCAGCAGGGATAAAATTGTTTAAGAATGTGCATAATCTGTTTCTTACCACACTAGTAATTATTTCTCCTTGATTTAGCTGTGTAATTTGCTTATATCATAGCATCGATTTAAAGTTTGATTTGATTGATTTATCTGACTTGTTTGTTTCAGAGACAGGTTTTTTTTAGTAACATGCTATAGCTATGATTAATATTGCTATAGTATAAATTTGTTTTTTTTTAACTTTATAATATTCAGATCCACATTTGAAACCTTTACTTTAAAAAAGGTTACTGTAACATTACTTCAACTTCTATTATTAATTGATAAATAATTTTAAAAAATTGATATTTATTAGGTAATTTGAGATTTTGTATCTAGAGAAATGATTGGGGTCTCTGCATCTCAAAGAAAATTTTTGAAAGGAAAATTTTCTCTGCAAGCAAACTGGACTCAAGCTCTAATCCAAAAATGTGCTAATTTCAAGGGGATCTTGAAGTAAACCTCCTACCCATCCTTAAATCTCTATTGTTCAATAGGGTTTGGAAACATGAAGAAGAAAGGAGATGGTTGGATGACCCCCATAATTTTTGTTTTTTAAAGTGGATATATTATGAAGACAAGCTTTTCTATCTTCTTTACGTTACAACTGCTAAAGGGAAAATGCATGTGATGACAGGCCTTGCTTAGCGAGTCAGATGCAAATGCATCTGATTTGTGCACCGTGCAGATGCAAGGTGGAGCTTCTATCCCATGTTCTTCTAAGTTGCTGCATGGCAACTTAGATACTTAATGTAGTTCACCAACCTGGCTTTTGTTTGAGTGGCAATGTCCCGGGGCGGACATGTGCCCATTGCTTGAATGTCGCCTTGCATACCAGTAAAACAATGCTTATAATTATAATCTCATTTTCAGGGGTCCTCTCTTCCCTGGCATCCATCCAACAATAAGCCCTTGAAAATGATTTGGTGGGTGAAATAAATTCCCCTCTTCTGCCTTAGGGCCAGTTTTTCAGCTGGTCGGTACACAATTTCAGAACTTCATTCAAATAAAAATGCCATGTGAATTTTAAACTAACGGAGGCTTTCTGACCTTTAAAATGCTGCATTATGAATTCTGCACCATCATGAGTCTGTTAATTCAGTAATGGCTTGGATATTACTTAGGGATTGTCATAAAAATTCCAAAGCTTTCACAGAAGAACATTTAATTTCTATTGTGATTATAGTTCATCATCTTTTTTACTGTTTGATACTCAGGTTTTTTTTCTTTTTTCTTTTTTTTTTGAAGAAATGAAGTAGATTCTCCTAAAGAAAAAAAATATGTTCTACTTGAGAAACTAATGTGGGTTAAAAGGAAGAAACTGTCAACTGGCTGATAATATCACAATATTTTGAAGGTTCATTGAAAATGGTTTGTCTGAAGTGTTCAACGTACAATGGAGAAGATTCTATATCAAGTTTTGACGAATGATATGAAATGATTTCATTTGGAAAAGAGAACTGACATTCTAGGCCCTCTTAAAACAGGACAGATAAAAATGCAACAACAAAAAAAGAACCCGGCTTTAATTTGTTCACTACAAAAAGGGGCGTTGGTCTTATCTGATACACTCCTCGGTGTGCTGAGAGAAGAATCCAAGAGACTGAGACTGTCATAATTCAACCATGCCTCCTCTGCCTGTCTGAGTCCCAGTTTTTGACAAAAGAGTAGCCATTTACCAGATATAATTTTGGTGCTGATTCTGGCCACTCCTGGACTTTGAACCAGATAGTTGCAAGGGTGGAGTTGGATTCTCTCTCAGCACACTGAGAAAGAGAGTATCAGGTAGACCAATGCCCCTTCTCCAATGTGCTGACAAGAAAATCCAAGAATGGGACATACTAAAGTCAGCTGTCCTAAGGGTGGGTAGCAGTCTGGTCTTGAGTTCCCAAGTCCGTATGCACCTTCTGAAGTACCTGCCTGCTGAAGGCTGCTTTTGCCAAAGTGAAGGCATCCAGTTTGTAGTGCCAGATGAACAGTGATGGGGAGGACCATGTTGCCACCCTACAGATCTCTTCGATAGAGGCCTGTGTCACCCATGCAGCTATCGTGGCTGTGCTCCTGTGGAATGGGCTGTCACTTGCCCGGGCACTGGAAGAGCTTGAAGCTCATAACCCTTGGTGATATATGCCCATATCCACTGGCCTATGGTCAATGATGTAACCTTGTTACCTAGCATAGAAGATTGGAAAGATATAAACAAAGATTCAGTCTTTCGAAGAGAGGCTGTCCTCTTGATGTAAGTACAGAGGGCCTTCTTAATGTCCAAGGTGTGCCACTTCTTCTCAGGGCGTGAGTCAATCCTAGACAGAAGTCTGACAAGATTACCACTGTGCCCTAAGGAACCAGGAATTCACCTTGGGGAGAAAGGAGGGTCCAATCCCAGGATCACCCTGTTCGAATGAAATATGCAAAGGTAGAGAGGGCTGCCAGTTTGGCTAAAGTGATGGCCATGAGGAAGGCTACCTTGAAGGTGAGGAAGTGCAGACTGGCTGCTTGTAATGGCTTGAAAGGCATAGAGGTGAGGGCTTGTAGTACCTTGGGTAGGTCCCAGGTGGGGTACCTGTGCATCACAGCAGGTTTTTGGTTAACTGCACCTCTAATAAAGCAGCGCATAATCATGTGGTGAGTGAGGGACTCCAGATCCCCACATGCTAACACTGTGGATAGACCTGCCACTTGTCTGTGAATACTGATGGACTCACAGATCTGTGTATCATGGGTGTCTGGGCTAGTGGGGAGCTAATAGCAGGATCTCTGCCCTCTCCACTAATACCTTCCTGAATACTCCTGGAATAAGAGGAAGAGGAGGGAAGGTGTACAGTAGCCCTCAAGGCCATGGGCTGCGGAGTGCATTGACCCTCTCCACTCCTGGTGTAGTAAATCTAATGTAGAACCTTGGCAGCTGGGTGTTCACCAGAATGATGAACAAGTCCAGGAATAGATGGCTGAATCTTTCAGATAGCTCCCTGAAGAGGTCTGGATGCAGGCACCACTCTGAGTGGTCTACTGTTGCCCTGCTAAGCCAGTCCACCTGCACATTTGTTTTCCTGGAGATATGCTCCACTCTGATAGAGAGAAGATCCCTCTCTGCCCAGAGTCCTAATTATCCAACCTCTCCCATGAAGGACCTGGAGTGTGTGCCCTCTTGTTGATTGGTGTGTGCCTTGGTGGCCACATTGTCCATCAGAAGTTGGACATGGTGACCTGAAACAGTGTCCTGGAAATGCCAGAGGGCCAAGTGTGCTGCCCTGAGCTCCAGCCAGTTGATACGGTCCTCATATCTGCCTGAGTCCACTGCCCCTCTATCATCTGGGACTCGAGGTGGGCACCCCAGCTGAAGAGGCTGGCATCTGAGGAGATAGTCAAGCAGCTGGGCTCCTTGAAAGTCCATCCCTTGGTTATGGCTCAGGACAACCACCAGTGGAAGGATCGAAGAACCTTTGGTGGAACCCGAACTCTGGCATTTGAGTTGCTACTGCCAGGCCTTTGGTATGGTAAAAGAAACCAATGTAAGGTTTGGGCATGCAGGTGTGCCCAAGGAACGATTGATATGCAGGACACCATCTTGCCCGGGAGCTGTGAGAGAAGGGCCAAGGATACTTTTTGTTCTGCTTGGATCTGACTCACTAAGCTCTCTATACTGGCCTGATGCTCCTGGGAAAGGGAGACCTCGCACAACGTGGTATCTATTACCGCTCCATGGTGTAACCATTGATTGGTGGGAACCAGATGGCTCTTCTTGAAGTTGACTGAAAATCTGTGGTCCTGGAGGACCCGGATCATGACCTGCAGATTCTCTTTTACTCAAAGGTGAGAGGATGACTGTATCAGAATATCATCAAGGTAACACTGGCTGGGCACAGGAATTGTCCTGAGATGTGCCGCCAGTGCCACCAGCAATTTGGTAAAGGTCTTGGGTGCTGAGGACAGACCAAATGGTAGGGCTCTGGACTGGAAGTGTCGCCCTGCATAATAGAATTTCAGGAACCTTTGATGGAATTGGAGGATAAGCATGTGTAGGAATGCCTCTGTCAGGTCTATGGATATTAGGAAGTTGCCCTCTCTGGTGCTCTCCAGGATGGACTGTCGGGACTGCATCTTGAATCATTTGTAGACCAGGAGGATATTTAATTTCTTGAGATCCAGAATTGCTTTCCACCCCACCCCCTTGAGTTCCTTGGGACTATGAAAAGAATGGAATAGAATCCCTGCCCCTGTTAGTCCTCTGGAACTGGCTCGATAGCCTGAATGTCCAACAGATGTTGGATTGCAGTCTCCATGAGGCCTCTCCTTATGTTATTCTTGAAGACGGGGCAACGAATGAAGTGTGTCTGGGGTGTGGAGAGGAATTCAAGGTATTTACCATATTTAGGACCCAAGAATCTGTCGTGATAACTTCTCATTGGGTCGCAAAAAGACCTAGATGGCCACCAATGGGAGGACTTAGAGCGACAAAAAGAGCAACTTCCGGACCTACAAAATGGCTGCTTGGCCTGAAATCGTTTCCTGCTTCTGTCTCAAAAACCAGTTCTGTCTGGTTAGCAGCTAGGCTTTTGCAAATAGGACTGCTGATGCTGAGGGGTGACAAAGCCAATTTCTGCTGACCAAAAGGACAATCCACAAAAATAAGGCAAGGGATGGCAGTCCATTCACCTGTACATGGAAAGTAAAACCTTCCTCCTATCCTTGTTTTCCATGAAGATGGGCTCCAGGGTCTCTCCAAATAGCTTGCTACCCCTGAAGGGAGCAGAGGCTAGCCTCCATTTGGGCCTCATGTCTGCCTGTCAGTGGCAAAGCCACAGCAGATGGTGGCATGTTATTGAAGAAATAATGGCCCTAGAGGCGAACCTACCTGCATTCAGAGTAGCATCAGCTAAAAACTCTGTTGCCACCACCAGCTTGTTGATGTCCTGATGGAGCCAGAGGTCCTCGGGTGGCACTCTCACTTGCATCTGGCAAAGCCAGAGCAAGGAGGTCCTATTAAAAAAGGAGGCAGCCATCGCTGCTTTGACTGCCCAGGTCGCCACCTGGTGTGTCTTGTGAAAGGTCAGCTCCACTTTCCTATTCTTCGTTTTCAAGCCATCCACTATGTTGCTAGATAGTATGGTGAAGTAAGTTAAGTCTGCCACAGGTCCATTCACTGTTGGTAATTGGAGTGCCTCAGTGAGGTTTGGGCCCATGTTATAGAACCTGGTTGAGCCCATTGCCTCTGGACTTTGTCCAGGAACAACTTGGGTGAGGGAATCTCCTCCTGTTCTGCAGTTGGTTCCAAAAATAGTCACTCAGTTGGGTCCTGTAGACCCAATGCTGCCACAGCTGAGTGTAACTCCATTGCCATGTGAGCCATGGTCTTGGCTTTGTATAGGAGGGCTTTGAAGAGGGATGGACGAAAGACCCCTGAAAATGCAGGGGGATCCGGAATCAGACCTTCATCCTCTGATAATGACTGGTCCCTCTAGTCTTCCTCTCCCAGGAGTGATTCCTACTGTGCATGGACAGATTGGGAGATTGAGGTTCCAGAAAGATTGTCAAATCTACTGGAATCTGAGGTTGCTGGCACAGATGCAGTGAAATATCAGGTGTCAGTGAGGTAGTTTGGTGGCTCTGCTGGAAACCTGCATCTCTTCCCTGCATTATGGCCTCTGAAATAAGGCTTTTTATCTCTTCAGATATTATAGGGCCTGATTCTTCCTTGGGCAGAGCCCTGCCGCTGTGGGAGTGAATGTTGCCTCAGGAGCAGAGATTCTGCATTTAGAGGGTGGCTCCCATTCTGCTGTTGCCAGGCAGGAAAATGAAGCAAAAAATTCCTCATTGCTGCCTGATGGAAAAGGCAGTTGAGATGACTGCTCTCTGGTGCCATCTGATGACCAGGCTTGCTGCATTACATTGTTTAAATGGGCCATCTGTTCAGGCTGTAAAGAGCAGGAAATGACAGGATCTTCCTGAGAAAAATTTGGATGCCTGTCTCACTCTGCTTGTTTTTCAGCTTTGGAGATATGTTTCTCCAGTGCTTTTTGATGCCTTCTGGGGTCTCTTTCCTTGGTCTTGGACGCCTTCTTGGAATAAAGGGCTTTTGCCCTTATCTTGTCAGATGCTCCCTTGTTAGCCGATTCGGCTTTTATGGGGCATTTCTGGACAGGCTTTTGATGTATAGAGGACGATGCAGCCTCCCCATTGTCTCCTGTTGCATTGCTCTCTGCCATTTTGAACACTCCAGTCCCCTTTGACAGGCAGGCTTGTTCCTGAAAGGAACACTGCTGCCGTGCCTACTCATTATTTATTGCAGCAGAGTATGCCTCAGAATCAACTGGGCAATGACTCCATTTGCTCTCTGTGTTTGTGGGCCGAATGAGTGGCTTAGGGTGATGGCGGATATACCAGATGGACTGGTGGAGCCAGCACACTCACCAGCAGTCAAGCGGCTTGCAGTCATAAGGTTTAGGGTGATGGCAGCAATGCCAGAAAGACCGGTAGAGCCAGCACACTCACACATGACTGGGAAATCAGCCATAATGAAAACGGCTGCGCTGGACGATCTGGAAGCTGCTTGTTGTGCAGCAACAAGACAACTCATTCACTGCTCTTGAGAAGCAAAGTGCAGATCCAACAACCTACTGTCAAATGAAAAATCCAAGAATCTGTTCTGTCTAGACTGTGTCTCAAAAGAGCCAATTTTTCAACGTCTCTCTAGGACAGGCGTCGCCAACCTTTTGGGCCTCAGGGACCACCAAACTCATAATTTTAGATCCCAGTGACCACTAACCGGTTCTGTGGGCGTGACCTAATTTGTGGGTGTGGCTTGGTGGTCATGTAACTGGGCATGGCTTGTATGTAAATATTATAAATATTTATATAAATATTGAATTATTTATAAAAAAGAGCAACTTTTACCCCAAATCAAGCAAAGCAGGAAGATTGAGTTGCTCACAGAATCACAGATTCCTTCGAGATCTAACCATCTGCCATTGGCTAGCTCAGTCTGTCACATAAAATTTGCTTGCAAGCAAACTCACAAAATTAACTCACAACATACCATGCATGTAAATATTGAATTTTTTATTTAAAAAAAGAGCAACTTTTACCCAAAATCAGGCAGAACAGGCAGATTGAGTTGCTCACAAAATCATTCAGTGATCTATCTATCTGCCATCGGCTAGCTCAGTCTCTCAAATTTGCTTGCCGTGAGTCTGCACTGAATTTGCTTGCAAGCAAACCTTCAGTCCTAAGGGAGGTTCAGCTATCCTGAGCCGAAGATCTGAAGACTAGCTAGAAAGCAAAAAATCCAACCATTTCCTGCTTCCTAGCTAATCTAAATCTCCCAGCACAGCAGAACAGATGATGGTCGGAAAAAGGAAAAATAGCAATTTAGCAGGCAAGTTTACTGGGTAACGAGTGAGTGGGGAGGAGGGTTCCTGTGGGCCATGTGGGTGCTGCAGCCTTGTGTTTCTGTGAAGCCTGGATTAATTGCCTTGTGGAGGTGCTCTGGGGGTGAAATTTCTCTGCGGCCCACCAAAATTTTCTCATGACCCACCAGTCGACCACGGCCCACCGGTTGGCGACTGCTCCTCTCAGACAAGACTGAGACAAAAACTCTAGACAGAAAAGCAAATATCAACCCATTCTTGGATACTCTTGTCAGCACACTGGAGAATGTTCTCAATTCATCGTGATGAGAAGTATTTGTTTTTGCTTTCAACTAACTGAAGTTTTTTTGTATGTAGACTAAATTGGCACTCAGTTTATACATTGATTATTCACCCAAATCATAAAACTAACTACAGTGTGACCAAGTTTGAACTTCAAGAAATTATAGCTAATTATCATAGCAAAACAGTTTGATGATTCCACCTTTTAAAAAGCTTGATGTTGTGAAACTCCCTGTCTAGATGTCACAATTAAGGAATGATGTATAACATATACAATCTATAACTATTGCCAACAAATTAGGCTTTCTGTACCATATATACCAGCTTGCCTCCTATGGAATAGGCATGAAGTAATATATCAATTGAAGAAAGCTCATTAAAAAGTACAAAATTAGGACAGATATTAGGACAGCTACATCAGAGGGGATTAAGGTGTTATTTTTCAAAAGGAAAAATGAGATTAGATTTAAAATGCTCACTTGATTATTGGGAAAATTACTTCATTCCTTTTTTTAAAAGTGCGTATTGTACAAAACCTAAACAATCAGAAAGCATTTGGGGTTTTCTTGCTGATGATAAAAAATAGTAAGATAGAAAACAAAAAAATTCTAATTAATTTAAACAATATCACTCTTCCCCCAAAATAAGTTATGCTACCTGGCACAAAATAGTTTCCTTCCATAAACAAAGACAAGCTTTGATTTTATTTTTTTTCAGACTTGTTTTTAGCCACCCACTGTTGCAGTTTCTCTAAAGTTGTGCATATTATAGTAACATTTCATGAGGCTCTCATGGATAGTTTAGAGTTTATTAACAATTGAAGGATTCATGATGGAATATTAATCTAGGACTAATCTTAGGTGCTCAGTGCTTACAGAGGTTCTACAATAACATATAATCGGTAATATATGAAATTCTTTATGTTAGCAAACAAGAATTAAAACAAAATATCATATGGAATGCAAAATCAGGTTGTACAAGGTGACCAAGATTCGAGCTTCAACATGGCATTCCCACAAACTCTTTTCTAATGTGAGGAACATAGAATAATTGTTGTGTTAGCAGCAGGCAGCTGTAGAGGCTGAGAGAGAACGAGACTCAGATGAGGGGCCAGGGCCTTAGGGAGTCGGAACTGCTGCCTTCAGAGATTGGTGGAGACGTGGCAGCAGTGATGAGGGGTTCCTGGAAGAAGCCCATGCCACAGTGATTTGCGTGCATGAAGGATTATAGCTTGGAGGAAAAAAACAGTTAGCCAACGAGCATGGGTGACTCAGGAGTAAGGCTGCAAGGTAATGGCCGACATCCTGTAAGAAGAATAAAAGCCAGCTGTGAACAAACACATGTTTGCGAAAAGGCAAAGAGGTTTTGTGAACTGTTCAGCCTCGTGGACATTAAACAGTATGGTATGTTGAAGATTCCCTTGTAAACTATTTTCTTATCTACTGTTTGTTTGGGTCAGACTTAAAAAATTTGGCAAGGCTCTTTCTTGTGTGTGGAGCAATTAAGGGCCTGGTCCACAGTTTATGGCCGACGGAATGCAAAACATTTGTAAAAAGGACAGAGCGGTACGAGAAAATGTTTCCATCATTGTGTTCCCCGCTCTCAGTGCCTCCGAATTTTGATGAAACCAAGCGGGTAAATCAACGGAAAGGAACGGACGGGGGGAGGATGTAGAGGGGATGGAAGCCACAGATGCTCCATGGAAGCCTAAGTGGATGCGAAGCCGGATGGAAGCAGATGGCACATCCGTGGGCTGTCTAGGGGGAGCACAGCCGGACAGGCGGGCCGGGACGTGCAGCGGAAAGAAGCGATAATGCCTAGCGATGCCAGTTGGAAGAAGAGCGGATGCAAGAGCGTGTAAGTCTAGCGGAAGCCTTAGTGGACGACAGGCCTAGTGAAATGCACAGCGTTCAGCTGGCGCATGGGGAAGGATGCATTGCGTCAGCCCCGCCAGATATAAGGGAAGCAGTTCGAGCAAGCAGGTCACCATTCAGAGGGAAAGACCTGCTGGCCCAGACACAGCTCCAGCCAGCCTGCAGCCGCAGCGAGCAAGCCACAACCCAACAACCTGGGGATAGAAGAGAAAGCCTCTGCCATCTGTTGCCAGCCTGGCAAGAGGGACAGGGCCAACGCATCCCACCCCCACGCAGGCTCGCTCCTGGCCCTGACTCTCCTTCTGCTGAGGGGCCTTCTGCTGCTGGGGCTGAACTCGCTTTCTGGTGCGTTGGTGGTCTTCCGGTGCTGGTTCTTTACCTCTGCCAGGCAACAGCTCCTGGTGCTGGTTGCTTTACCTGCTGGTGCTTACTCTGCTGGTGCTGCTCCTGGTGCTGGTGCTTCTGCTGGTGGCTTTACTCTGCTGGCGCTGTTCCTCGGTGCCTGTGGTCCTGATTGGTCCTGCTGTCCCTTGCCTGCGTGCCTGGCCCTGGTCCCTGCTGGCGCTGCTGATGCTTATTCTGCGCTGGTGTCTATGTGGGTGCTGCTCGGTGATGGCTTGCTGGTAGCTGCTGTGTCTGCGTCCATGGTCCTAGCTGGTGGCTGGCTGGTCACTGCTTTCGCTCGGTGTCTAACTGTTGGGTTGGGCTATGCTTGCTGCTGCTGGTGGTGGTGGTGTTGAGGAGCAGCCCCTACAACCTGTGTTGAAGCCTCCTGATGAGGCCCAGATGGCTGTGCCAGAGGGAAGGAAGAGCATACACGTGAATGGGAAGGACGCAATCTCCACTGAAGAGGAGACATGAGGATAGGTGCTGGAATGGCCGTGAAGGGAGAACGAGTATGCTATGGCGGAAGAGGGACACAGGCTCTGATCGAGATCACCAAAAAGACAGCGCTGCTTGGAGAGAAGAAGGTGGAGAAGCCTGGGACCTACAACTTCCGTGAGTGCCGCCTCGAGTGGTGGAAGCACATGCACACCTGTTACAGGAAGGTCTGCACACCTCAAGAAATCTGGCCAGCCGTGGTGTTCAAAGCTGACGGACCGAGAGACCTACGTGGATGTCAAGTGCAGCTTCTAGGAGGATGAGATCCGCCACGCTGGGAGTTGCAGACGGAGGGAGCCAGCCCCCCTCACAATCCTCTCTCTTCAGGCAGGCCCGCTGTGAGCCAGCCCTCTTCTGGCGCAAGAGTCAGCTCCTGTCTCCAAGGCAGGTATCTGTGGGGAGCATCCCAACGATGGAGAACCCCCCGACAGGCTGCACTACCACATGCGTGGCGGAAGCGCATTGGAGAGCCCCACTGACGGCAGTGGGAGCAAGGAGAGGGACTTCCAGCACAGCCAAACCCACATCACCCGTGAACCCAGCTCCAAACGCTCCACAGAAAAGGCACAGAGAGGCAGACCGGAAGGGTGCAGGCGCACACCTGTCCTGCTGGGAAGAGTCAGGGAACACCATCCAGAGAGCGCATAGATCTCCTCTCTCAGCTGGTACACACCACCCGTCCCATCCTCCCGAACCGCGAAGCCCTTGCTCACACGTACGTCACCGCAAGAACCCTCGATTGTGAACCATGTCGGAATCACAAAACCAGGATGGTTAGAGGAACAGGATCATCCGGTTTCTTTTCACAAGGGCCCTGGCCAGACCGCTGAATCCTGCTCCCACCCGCAGTCCCCAGGCCTGCTCCTCGCCACGCGCCAGGTGATGTCCACTGGCGCCTTACCAATGGCTTGTCCACACAGCCTCTCAGCCTACCGAAGAGCTAAACGGGCTGACCAGGAGTCCAGCAGCACAGGTCAGTCCCTTCCAAAGCCGAGCGCACAGTACATCGTACGCCCACCAAGGTTGCCCACCGGCCGATGCCCACTGGATGCCACTGATGCCGAAGCCACGGCCACCCAGCGATGCCATCCATGCGACAGATGCCACCACCACACCAACAGATGCCAGACCTCACACCGCGCTCACTTGCTCTCAGCGACTGTGGGCTGCAAGACCAGACGACTGCCTCCGACGATAAAAAGTAATGACTGCTCCTGTCCTCCATCAGCCCGACAGCCAAAATCAGCTGTATAAGCCCGGGATCCTCAGAAGATCTGTCCATCAGTATTGGGGCCTGACCACCCATGTCTGAGGAAGGGGCTCTCACATCACAGGACTTGAGCCAGCTCCTCCTGAGAGCTTCCTTCCGACAACGACCGTCCCCTGTGTTGTCCTCTTCGGGGCCAGGCACCGCCAATGCACGCCTCAGAGCAAAGAGCACCCAGCGGAGCAAGACCACTCTCCACAAGCACCTGGAACTCTTCACCCTTGGAGAACTGGGATGCCTCAGAGGTGACTAAGAAGCACGTGCCAGAGACTGGGGTGGCTACCTAGTTTTGACTTTATCTTTGCTTTGGGAACACTTGACTTGGGACATGTTTGCTTTTACAGCTTGGTTATTAATAAAGATTATCTTTGCTGTCACACACGTTGCCTTCATTTATTTGTATTTAATACTAGTGTTTTGGTGGAAACTTTTAACGGAAATCGGTTTAAGCCTTTGCATCGCTGTCGGGAGTGGGTAAGGATAAAGCAAGTGGAGTGGCAGGGAGTAATCCTATGGTGATGGGTAATAGCTGTGGGAAGGGTTAGGAAGTAACCTGTGGGGGATGGGTAAGGAAGCAGTGGGTAATAGATAAGTGGCCTGCCATAAACCATAGTGGACTTGTATGGTCCCCCTCGCCGAGGTGCCCACAGCCTATGGCCCTTGTATTATGAAAACAATGTAATCATATGATCCATACATTTCGTAACATAAACACTCCAACATAAACATGGCCCAATCTCACTCAGTGTGATGAACAGCGCTGAAGGAGCATCCATTTAAGCATCCTTCCTATACCATCCATGTCGTTGCCACTGCCCACTGCTCCAGCTGGAGTTGCACCAGGTGTCCTCTGTATTTCGGCTGCTGATGCTTCCCTTCACATGAAGGCTCTGTTGGGGCCGGTGCACATCACAGTGTCTATCCAGGTTTCGGCCCTTGCCTCCTTCACATTGAGGCCAGGCTCATGTCCCCATT
>BHFT01062943.1:0-35886 GCA_004320025.1 Laticauda laticaudata | reverse complement strand
AAAATGTAAAATAGTATAAAATATGGAATAGAATACAAAAAGGAGCATGAAATTGAGTTTTGTGTCTGTATAAAAAAGTTCTACCCAGGACCATGCTATTTTCAAAAAGATGTTTTACTTGTATTTTGTATGTGTGAAAACATGTGTGTGAAAACATTTTTTATTTAAAAAAAAGAAAAAGAATTCTGTGATTATTCTAAGTTTTCTTACACTTTTCTCAGAGTTATCTTTAGATGACTAATGGAAGGTTGGGATATCTCATTTTATTATGTATCCATACAAGCCTCAAAGTTTTGTTTTCTTCCTCTTAGGATATTATGAAATTGGTTGTCAGTCTGAAGGCGTTACAGTCCACAAACATTGCACAGCATTTACAGATGGCAGATTTCTTTATTTTCTACTGCCTGGCTGGATATGAATGAATCTCCTGTATCTATCATTTACACACCTCCTCACTGCAATGTATCAAAATCATTTATTAACGATTTGTCATACACTTAGCAAATTTAGCAAATCTCTTTTGAGAGATTCCCCTCACAAGGCATCCCACACAAGACACATCAAGATTCAATCAAGAAAGCAGATTATGATATCACCAGACATATCCCTGAAAGGCAAACATCAAGAAACTGCATCTCAGTTACTTTGGCCATGTAATGCGAGGGAATTCACTAAAGAAAACAATGATGCTTAAAAGTGTTAGTAGTAAAAGGGATTGTTAGTAGTAAAAGGAAACCAGGCCCAGCACGGTGACCGGTGTTCTGGGCACTGATATGCAATAACCCAAATAAATATAACAAGAATTTATTTATTTCTGCACAATCCATAATTTTCTTTATAATCTGTGGGACTACTCTATCATTTCCAATTTTGGGCATACATTATTCTAGCTGCTGTTAGTATATGTATTATTATATATTCAATGTCTTTCTTATATTCACCTCTGATTATCCCTATAACAACATTTCAGGCTTAAATTCTATTTTTAAACCAATAATTTTTTGAAACCAGATTCTTATTTTATTCCAAAATTTAGAAGCTGAAAGGACGTGTAATAACAGCAGAAATGATGAGAAAAGGACAAAGAAGATCAAAATTGGTCAGCACCCAGTGAAGATGAATTGCATAGTTTCTGGTTGGAAATATTTGACTAGCCAAGCCATTTAACAACATACTAAAAGGAGGTGAAATTGAAGAGTGGCTAATATCTGGCAAACTCTTTCTGATAATGAAAGATCCTGCTACTGGCCAATTATCTGCTTACCAATAACTTTCAGACTGTTTATTGGTGTGGTAGCTGATGCAGTCTAACAACATCTAGTTGAAAACAATCTCTTTCCATCTAAATAGAAAGGAAACAGCCCAACCAAGCAAAGGAGCAAAATATCAACTCCTGATTGACAAGATGATTCTTGAGAGCTGCAAGAGAAGAAAGACTAACTTGACTGTACCATGTACTGATTACAAGAAGGCATTTGACCTTTAACAAGAAGGCATTTGACAAAAAGGCCTTATCCATGATTGGATAAGTGCCTAGAAATAACAGGAATCAGTAAAAACATCAGAGGCTTTGTGCAAAGATTGATGGCACAATGGAAGACACAGTTGCTGGTCAATGGTGACAGATTGGGAGAGGTTAATATCAAAAGAGGAATATTTCAAGGACAATAACTATCACTGCTACCGTTGGTCATTGCACTGATTCCTGTATCAACAAAACTGAATAACTCATCAAATATCAAAAACATCTGCCAGCCTGTCCCATTTCCTTTACATGGACAATCAAAAGCTGTTTGGAAAACTGCCATATGAAATAAAATCACTGCTCAACACTGTCCATATATACAGTGTAGCCATGATATTGCAATGGAATTGGGCTGGACAAATGTGCCAAACTCAGCATCAAACAGGGAAAATTAGTGAAAACTGAAGAAATCAAGATATTTCCATATGGAAATAACTTCAAAAGTCTTGATTAAGACAATTACTGCAAATATCTGGGCATCCTTCAGACTGACAGCATCAAGCACACTGAAGTCAAGAAAAAAGTTAAGAATGACTACAATTAAGAGAATCTTAACTTCCAAACTCAAGGGAAGCAATACCATCAAGGCAGTTAACACCTGGGCAGTTCTATTCATTAGATACACAGCAGGCTTGATTGGACTCAAGCAGAACTAAAAGCCCTGGATAGGAAGACCAGGAAAATAATGTCAATGAATCATGCCCTTCATCCATGCATCGATGTTGACATACAGTGTTAAATTGATGGATCTGGAGTGTTGCACATATGTCAGATGGTTGAAGAAGGAAACAGGGCATTGGAAGAATATTTGAAGGATAGTGAAGAAGATGTACTGAAGCTACTACAGGTAGTCCTCAACTTACAACAGTTCATTTAGTGACCGTTCAAAGTTACAACATCTCTGGAAATGTGACTTATGACCATTTTTCACAGTGATGACCTTTGCAGCATCCCTATGATCATACGATCAAAATCCAGATGCTTGGCATCTGACTCATATTTATGACCGTTGCTGTATCCCAAGGTCACACGATCACCCTTTCCAACCTTCTGACAAGCAAAGTCAATGGGGAAGNCATCTGACTCATATTTATGACCATTGCTGTATCCCAAGGTCACACGATCACCCTTTCCAACCTTCTGACAAGCAAAGTCAATGGGGAAGCCAGATTCACTTTAACAACCAGGTTACTAAACAGGTCAGAAAATAGGACAAACCTTACTTAACAAATGTTGAGGTTAAACCTGTATAGCAATAGCAATAGCACTTAGACTTATATACCACTTCACAGTGCTTTACAGCCCTCTCTAAGCAGTTTGTACCTAGAAGAGCTACTGAGTATTGGACAAACCAAACTGTCCTAAATGAAAGACCAAATGAAGAAAAGAAGGATGGAAAGACAAAGTATAACATGCACAGTGTATGCTTTTTTTAAAAAAGGGGGGCAGGGGTGACAGATAATAAAAGATAATAACAAGACCTGGCAATGGCTAAGAGCAGAAAAGATGAAGAAAGAAACAGAAGGGCTAATTCTGGCAGCACAAAAACAAATGCATTCAAAGCAGTGGTGGGATTCAAAAAAATTTATGATCGGTTCTTTGGGCGTGACTTGGTGGTTGTGGTGTAGCTTGGTGGGCATGGCTTGGTGGGTGTAGCAGGGAAGGATACTATAAAATCTCTATTCCCACCCCACTCCTGGGGGAAGGTTACTGCAAAATCCTCATTCTCTCCCCACCCCACCAACCTACTTTCCAGCTCCGTTCTCCTGGGCAGGGCAACCAAAGAAGACCCAGGCGATCATCTGAGACTTGGGAGGCAAATAATAGTGGGGGCGGGACTAGTCAGAGGTGGGGTTTGCCAGTTCTCCGAACTACTCAAAATTTCCGCTACCGGTTCTCCAGAGCTGGTCAGAACTGCTGAATACCACCTCTGATTCAAAGCCACGATTGGGAAGATGGCAACAGACAGCAAGTGCTCCTGCAGAAAAGCTGAAAAAGGGTGGATCACAATAGTGATCAACAATATTGCATTGTAAGATCTACAAAAAATACCATTTGCTTGCAAGCAAGAACTGGCGAGACCATAAAACAGATAAAGTAATAGAAAATGAAGACATTAATGTTCTCTGAGATTTTAGAATTTAAACAGGAAGGCACCTGCCACATAACACTCAGATTTAACAATTGATGATAAGTCAAAAATGCCTGGCTTGGGGGTGTGACAGAACCTGGAAATAATGGAAAGAGTTTGAGAAGATAGAAAAATACAAAAGGAGTGCAGAGAAGAGCAACAAAGATTATTAGGGGAGGCTAAAACATATGAGGAATAGTTACAGGAATTGGATATGTCTAGTTTAATGAAAAGAAGGACTGGGGAGGACATGATGGCAGTTTTCCAATCTTTGAAGGGCTGCCACAAAAAAGAGGAAGGTCAACCTATTCTCCAAAGCACCTGAAGGCAGGAGAAGAAGCAATGGATGGAAACTAATCAAGGAGAGAAGCAACCTAAAACTAAAGAGAAATTTCCTAAGAGTTAAAACAATTAATCAGTGGAACAACTTGCCTCCAAAAGTTGTGTGATAAGATCTCTTCCAACTCTGTTATTCTGTTTTTCTGCTCCAGCAAATAGAAATACAATGACTGTGGCAAAAGAAAGCAAAGGTAGTACCAGTAGTAATCCCCAAACAACTGGATTATCACTTGAACACCATTGGCATTGACAAAATCATTGTCAGTTTTGCTCAGAATAGCTTATATCCTGAGACAATACATCTAATACCATCAAACATCCAATAGCAGAAGTCCGCGCATCTTAACATTGCCAAGTTTGAAAAACAGTGCTTTAAACATGTTGGTTCCAACTTAAGAAGCAGTCAGAGGACGATGTAACCAGCTGAGAAAACCCTTAGCAGGCAATTGAAGCCTCTCAGCTTTCTCCAACTTTTGTCATAAATAACACATTGCTTAAACATTTCCCAATCAATGCATTTATAATTTCTGACATCACATTTCCAGTTCTGAAAGATGGTCAAAGTGGGTCATAAGCAACAGATTCTTTGCCTTTATTTTAACCAGGAGCCAAGCGGAATTGTGTCTGGTTATTGCTACAAACTCTGAAATGCAATTCTAAGGAAGTCTCTGTCAAAGATTCGATGTTTGACATGGTAATACTATGCTCTTCAATTAACTGAACACCTTCAGAATGGAACAGCTCACCACGACCCGAACACCTTACTGTGTAAACAAGGGGGATAGGGAGGACATACTTCTTTTTTACCCTTCAATGGAAGCTAAGCAGATAGCAAAAATAGCGAAGAATAGAGCTGGCAGAATTTTTCTCGCTTTCTCTGTTTTCTGTAATAAAGGCATTCATCTTGGATAGTATCATCATTAGAAACAGTGGAAATAAATAGAGTACATATCAGAAATGTAGAATGTTTGGAGCATCATCGAGAAGATGGCCCATTTCAGAGGATGCTCAAATGTGGCAATAAACTAGTCTAGTTGTAGCTGTCTGCAAGTTTTCAAGACCATGTCATCCTTCAGATTTTAGAAGCACAAAGCACCACTACAACAGGGAAAGGAAGGGAAGGGAGCTGTCTCTCCCCAATTAGATCCTCATCAGGGTTAAATGGTGACATGTCAATTTCTTTCGTCACCATCAAAGGCAGAATTGGATGCAGATCAAAATGTAAACATTGTCCATTAAGAAGATGAAAGAAGGCAAGCTCCATTATATCGAGCCCCATTATGTTCACTATTCTTCTTTTCACAGTTGCCAGCTAGAGGCTTCTAGGAAAGAGTTCATGGAAGAAAAGAGTCAGCTTCCCCGTTGCTTCCTGACAGATGTTATTTAGAAATACAGCCCTTCTCGTTCAAACATTCCATGCCGCCTTCTCATTTCATAAATATTTTAAACCCTTAATAGTGATGGATGTATCTATTCTCCTTAAATTAAGCCAATTCTCCATTAAAGGCTTCTTTGCTAGTGGGGCTGAATCAGTTTCTAATTTCACAATTAACATCAGATAGTTTTAATGGCTTGGCTTATGCTGATAAATTTTACAATTTCAAGGTACATTGAAGCTCATCATAGGGAAGAAAAGGCTGCATGCTTTGCTGGCCATTTTTGTATGCTCTTTTAAATACATGAGTAAATATTTAGGTCTGCCTATTTTTATTGTCCATTTATTCGTTCTATGTATTCTCCGTTCTAATTCTATGCTGATTGAAAGTCTTTTGGCGGTCAGCAATCCAGTGTTTATTTTCATTTCTGAAAAAGTTCTGAAACATGATGCAAAGTTTAAATGAATGCAAGAAAACATCCATGCATATTGTCAGTGTCTCTAGCCAGGGGTCTATGGTATATGGGCAAAAATAAAGGTGTTTGCTGATAAATTTAAACAACAAAAGGGTACTAACAATAGAGGGTCATGATTTGCAGCTTGATTGTCATGCCTTTATCTGGGAGGGCAAAAATAAGTTACATTCATATTTCCAGAGACATCAAGTAAGGGACGCCCTGTTATTTGTCTGGGAGAGAATTAAGAAAAATCATTATATATATATACAATGACGTGGGATAATACCCGAAGGAAGCTGAACAGCACACACATACACACACAACACACACACACACAGATATATATATATATATATATATTATATATATAATATATATATATATATATATATATATATATAATATATATATATATATATATATATATATGTATAATATTTGTGGCTGTTTAGCTTCCTTCGGGTATTATCCCACGTCATTGTAGTTCTGTTAAAAGTTGTAGCTCATTGTAGTTCTGTTAAAGTTGTAGCAACGTTCAGCAGAATCTCATCTGCCATCATCAGGCTTCTGATGAATGTGTGTCTTCACATTCCTCTGTTTCAAATTTGAGGCTGGTCTCTTTTCTGATTGGCTATTAACCTGGGTCTGTGTTCATTGGACTTGGAGTTTGATGATTGGTGTTTCTGGTTTCTTCTGTCTGTTTTGTGGCTTTGATTGGCTGGCAGCACGCACCTGTTTCTTGTGTTGGAGGCTTTCAATGCAGCTTGGCTCGTGTGAAAGGACGGCTGCTACTTCATATCAGCAAGCTGGGTTTCACCTGGGTGCCTGGTGGGGGGGTGTTTGAGTTGGAGGCATCAGAGGAGGTCTGTCTGTGCTCAGGTGTTTTGTCTGTTTGTGTGTGTGGAGATCTTTCTATTTGAGAGTGCGAGGCTTCCAAATGATTGACAGTCTGCTGGAATCATCTCTTCTATTCATGCTGTCAGGTCTTTTTTCAATTCTCTATGGCTTCTCTGATGATTCTGTGGCTGGGGTTTTCTATAGTGGCTCGGGTTTTGGTGCCATTGAAGTTGATGTTGTTGACCTGTGGTTTTCATGTGTTGGACTAGTGAGGAGGTGTGTTCCAGCTTTTTTACTGCATTTTTGTGTTCATCTAGGCGGGTACTTATTCTTCTATTGGTCTGTCAATGTATGTGGCCGGGCATAATGTACAGGAATTTCGTATATGCCTTGGTTTTCCAGGTCAATTTTTGTTTTGGGGTTCCTCAGGATGGCTGCTATTTTTTGTCTGTTTTGAAGCAGTCTTTGATGTGATGCCTGTGTAGTATCTTACTGATTTTATCTGTAGTACATGATGGCAGATGAAGATTCTGCTGAAACATTGCTACAACTTTAACAGAACTACAATGACGTGGGATAATACCGAAGGAAGCTAAACAGCACACATGTAAGTACCCGTGAAAGCTTAAAAAACATATATATATATATGTGTGTGTGTGTGTGTGTGTGTGTGTGTGTGTGTGTTGTTGTCTGTTCAGCTTCCTTCGGTATTATCCACCGTCATTGTGTAGTGCTTTTAAAGTTGTAGCACGTTTCAGCAGAATCTCATCTGCCATCATCAGGCTTCTGTATTGAGTTTGTACAACGGACATACAAACCGCCATCTACGAACTCAATACAGAAGCTGATGATGGCAGATGAGATTTCTGTTGAAACATTGCTACAACTTTAAAAGCACTTATAATGATGTGGGAGAATATCCCGAAGGAAGTTGAACTGCATTCATATATATATTAATATATATATATATATAATATATATAGATATACTATATATATATATATATATATATAATATATATATATATATAATACATCATACATACATACATACATACATACATACATACATACATACTAATTGTGGTAGCGTTTGTGGTTGTTTTTCTTTTGGTATATGGTGTGTCCCAGTGTGCCATCTGTTCTTTGTAGATTAGTACATCTAGGAATGGTAGTTGTTTGTTTATTTCCGTTTCCATGGTGAACTTGATTTTGGGGTGTGTGTTGTTTAGGTGTGTTAGGAAATTGTTTAGGTTTTCTTTTCCATGGGGCCAAATCACAAATGTGTCATCGATGTATCTTAGCCATAGTTTGGGTTTGTGGGTGGCATTAGCCAGGGCTCTGGATTCGAATTCTTCCATGAACAGGTTTGCAATGACGGGTGACAGTGGTGATCCCATAGGGGCTTCTTCAATTGTGCTGTGTATCTTTGTCCATATACACACCATATACCAAAAAGAAAACACACACCAACCGCTACCTCAACGCCCAATCCCACCACCACCCAGCACAGATAAATTCCGTGCGCGAAAAACACTAATTACCAGAACCAAACGCCTGGCAGATAAGACACATATAAAGACTGAACTATGCACCCTGATGAAGTATTGACAGCCAATGGCTTCCACAAAAACAAATCACCAACTTGATCCACAAAAACACACCAAGACATAACAGAGACCTAGAAGACCAACAGACCTATGGACACGCTGTCTTGCCCTACATAAGAGGTACTACAGACAAAATCAGTAAGAGTACTACACAGGCATCACATAGCAAGACTGCCTTCAAAACAGACAAAAAAATAGCAGCCATCCCTGAGGAACCCCAAAAGAACAAAATTGACCTGGAAAACCAAGAGCATATACGAAATTCCCTGTACATCATGCCGGCCACATACATTGGACAGACCAATAGAAGAATAAGTACCCGCCTAGATGAACACAAAAATGCAGTAAAAAAGCTGGAACACACCTCCTCACTAGTCCAACACATGAAACACCACAGGTGTCACAACATCAACTTCAATGGCACTAAAACCCTAGCCACTATAGAAAACCCAGCCACAAGAATCATCAGAAGAAGCCATAGAGATTGAAAAAAGACCTGACAGCATGAATAGAAGAGATGATTCCAGCAGACTGTCAATCATTTGGAAGCCTGCACTCTCAAATAGAAAGATCTCCACACCACAAAACAGACAAACACCTGAGACAGACAGCAGACTCCCTCTGATGCCTCCAGCTCAAACACCCCCCACCAGGCACCCAGGTGAAACCAGACTTCCTGATGAAGAGCAGCCGTCCTTTCAACACGAAGCCAAGCTGCATTGAAAGCCTCCAACACAAGAACAGAGGTGTTGCCAGCCAATCAAAAGCCACAAAACAGACAGAAGAACCCAGAAACACCAATCAACAAACTCCAAAGTCCCAATGAACACAGGACCCAGGCTCATAGCCAATCAGAATAGACCAGCCTCAAATTTGAAACAGAGGAACTGTGAGACCACACTATACAGAAGCCTGATGATGGCAGATGGGATTCTGCTGAAACGTTGCTACAACTTTAACAGAACTACAATGACGGGGGATAATACCCGAAGGAAGCTAAACAGCACATACAATATTGTTACAGAATCAATTGTCATTGTTACAAATAATAGGTATAAGCAAAAACATAGTTATGAATACATGGATACATATAGAAAAATTAAACAATATAAAAGAAATTAATAGGACAGGGACAGTAGGCATGTTTGGTGCACTTATGCACGCCCCTACAGACCTCTTAGGAAACGGGTGAGGTCATTAGTAGACAATCTAAGGTTAAAGTTTTTGGGGTTTAGGGAAGAAACCACAGAGTCAGGTAGAGTATTCCAGACATTGACCACTCTGTTGCTGAAGTCGTATTTCCTGCAATCAAAGTTTGGTGCGATTAACCTTGAGTTTGTATCTTTTGTGTGCTCTTGTATTGTTATGGTTGTAGCTGAAGTATTCATTGACAGTAGGACATTGCAATGTATGATTTATATACTCCACTTAGATTGGACTGAAGGCAGCATAATTCTCGTTTTTCTAGGTCTAGGAATTTCGAGTCTGGTGGCATAAGGTATTCTGCAGCAAGCAGAGGAGTGGAGAAATCTTCTGTGAAATATTTCTGGACTTTCTCAATTGTGTTAATACCAGATACATAATGTGGGTTCCAGACTGATGAACTGTATTCGAGTATTGGTCTAGCAAAATGTTTTGTATGCTCTAGTTATTAGTGTAATATTACCAGAGAAAAAAGCTATGTAGGATTAGGTTAACAACTCTTAATGCCTTTTTGGCTATGTAGTTACAGTGGGCTCTAGCATTTAGTCATTCGAGATGAGTACTCCAAGATCCTTGACAGAGTTTGGATCATCAACAAGGTCCTTGACTATTCAGCCCTGTATTTTATTTTCTGATTTTTTTTGCCAATATGTAGGACAGAGCATTTATTTGTTGAGATTTGAAGTTGCCATTTGTTCGACCATTCTGATACATAGTCAAAGGTCTTTTTGAAGGGTAGTAGTATTGTCTGTGGTGTTGAATAGCTTTACATCATCAGCGAAGAGAACGCAGTTGCTCTTGATATGATCACAGTGGTCATTTATGTAGAGTATGAAGAGAGTTGGTGAAAATTCCAACCTGGTTATCAACTATGGAAGCAATGATATATCCCAATGTATTAGATATCAACAAGATTGTCAGACATAAAGAGTTATTGGATGAGCAAGGGGAACTAAAATCTAATCAAGAGTTAAAAGCGCAAGGAATAGAGATAGATTGGTGGCCATATTTACAAACCAGATGAGGTACAAAAAAGATTTAGAGCAATATGGTTTTTATAAAGATCAACAGGAATTAGATAAAATATTACATGGGGCGGGGGTGGTGGTGATCACCACAATGTATAACTATATTTTAAGATTTAAAATGGAGGAAGAAACAGTTAAGGAGATCATGGTAACCTGGGCCAAACATTTTAGATATAGTATTGAATTGGAATATTGGGGATAATTTTGGGCAATAAATTATAAACTAACAATGTCAGCAGCCCACCAAAATACAAAATACAAAACTTGTATAAAATGTTCTATCACTGACATTTACCCCCAGCAAGATTGGCTAAAATGTTCCCTAACAGATCGGTGAAATGCTGGAGATGTGACCATAAACAAGGAACTTTCTTCCATATGTAGTGGATTTGCCCCAAAGCTAAGAAATATTGGCTCAAAAGAATTCGCTAGAAGAAATTACAAAACAAAAAATTGAGATGAAACCAGAGACATTTTTATTGGATTTATTAATATAATATCTGTACAAATTCCAATACATAATACTTCATATAATAACCATGGCCAGAACTGCCTTTGCCCAGAACTGGAAACAGGACAATACTCCTTCCGACATGATGATAATAAAAAAGGTTTCAGAATGTGCAGAGATGGATAGGTTATCGATGGAATTAAAAGACAGAGAAGAAATGGAGTACTATGAGATTTGGAATTTATGGTACAATTGGTTGGAAGGTACAATTGGTTGGAAGCAAAATTGACAGGTGAAGGATATGTAGGAGCTATAATAAGATCAGATAAATACTGTTTGTTACAGTTGTAAATATTTGGTTTATTTTGAATGCAGAAACAAATATGTAATATTGTAGCAACCTACATCACCTACATCATCAACCTACAAATCTACAAATGTTTATTACCAATGCACAACATGTGTACAATGAAATTGAAATCAAACACATAATTAGAAAGTATGTCAATGTGAGTGAACACCGATACTGGAACACTGGAATGAGTGGAAATGTGTTTTTATGATGAAAATATGATTAATAAAATTTATTTATAAAATGAAAAAAAATCAAGATGTCTGCCATAATGGTGCAATCAAAGTTGTGCCTGGTTTTTTACATGTGTGGTGGACATCCTGATTGTTAACTTAACTCTTCCTGAGCTTTTCAGCTCAACAGTTAGTTCCTCCAAATCCTTATCTCATCTTTGACTTACGGTACAATGGGTCAGTGCCCATGAAACTGTAGTTCGGGCAAGGTAAATCACTCTAATACTGTATATAATTTTTTAAGCTGTAATATAAGTGATTTGAGGCCTTTGAACTCTGGTGCTGGAGAAGACTCCTGCACGTCCCTTGAACTGCAAGGCAATCAAACCGGTTAGTCCTAGAGGAGATCAACCCTGACCACTCTTTAGAAGGCCAGATCCTGAAGATGAAAGTCAAATACTTTGGCCACCTCATGAGAAGGAAGGACCCCCTGGAGAAGAGCCTAATGGTGGGAACGATTGAGGACAATAGAAAAGGGGGACGACGGAGAATGAGGTGGCAGGATGGAGTCACTGAAGCAGTAGGCGTGAGCTTAAATGGACTCCAGAGAATGATAGAGGACAGGAAGACCTGGAGGAATGTTGTCCATGGGGTTGCGATGGGTCGTACACAACTTTAACAACAACAACAACAACAACAACAACAGATGATTTGTACTGGAATGGAGTCTGCCCATTATGGTCGTAAAGATCATAAGATGTCCCTATTTTCGAACAACTAAATAATATTCTATAATCCTTTATTTCTTGAGTAAACTATAGACCACTCAATCCCTTTAAATGGGTGGACTCCTGGGCCTAAGTCTCCCTTGCTATAGTCTGGTAGGCCCACAAATAGCTTCTGGTGGAAGACATGGTTGGAAAGGAGACTTACTAGGAATAGGATAATTATTAAAGGTACTCTAAACCTTGGCTGATGGTAGCCAAGAGTTGCTTTTCCTCTATTTCATTGTATGTTCTCATGGGTCTAGGACAGAGGGGTCAAACTGGTGGCCCTTGGGCCAGATATATCATGCATTTGACTGCAACGGGACATGGCAAGTTTGACACCCATGGTCTAGGATAGTGGTGGCTAACCTTTTTGGGCTCCTGTGCCAAAAATTGCATGCACCCAGAATGCAATGCGTGCCCACCCTCCCCAAGCTCCCTGCACATGTGCACACAATCCCCACCCCTTTACCTTCACTGTGCCTTATAGCTGACTTTTTTGGGCAGTTTGAGGCCCGTTTCGACCTCCCGGAGACTTGGAAAAAGCCTCTGCAGTCTTTGCAGGATGAATAATAGGCCTGTTTAGTTATTTCCAGTATTACAGGAAGTGACAAAACGGTTCTATTATTCATACTGCAAAGCCTGCAGAGGCTTTTTTCTAGCTTCTGCAAGGCCGAAAAAGGCCTCAAACCAGCCGAAAAATCAGTTGTGAGGTACACATGCGCAGTGAGGTAAGTTTGCCTGCAGCTCACATGCCGGCACAAACGGCTCTGTGTGCCATCTGTGGCATGTGTGCCATAGATTCGCCATCATGGGTCTAGGAAAACTTGCCACAAGTAACTCACTGGAGCCAACTTGCCACAGTCAACAGACCAGAGGACAATTTGCCATGGTCAACTTGCTGCGGGACAACTCGCTGCAGGACAAGAGTTACACTAATATCAAAGAAAGGGTGGAATAGAATCATTAAAGAAAGGATGCCAAATGAGGGACAAAATGAAATGTGAATGACCAAAGTTAAAATATTTTTAAAAATTATTTTAAATAATTAAATAAAATTGTTGAATTGTCCCAGTGTGTTGACCTGCTGTCAGTCGGCTGCAGTGAGTTGTTCCACAGCAAGTAAAGAAAATGCTGGGTTTGGACAAAACAGTCATAAAATGTGGGAATGTGACTACAAGATGCCACAAGTGGCCATAAATGCAGACCAGTGCCCATAAATGCAGACCAGTGCCCAAATACCTGAAATAGGACAAGTGACCATGGGAAAGGGGGAGTTGTGATCATCAGAACTTCCAATCCAGGTTGTAAGTAGCCCCCAAGTAGGTCTATTGTAATTTTGAGTCATTGCTTGGCAACTGGTCATAAGGCAAGGACGTATGGCTTACAGTCATAAGGCAAGGACTTATGACTTATGGTTATAAGTTGAGGATTACCTGTAGATCTAAACATGACTCATAGAATCATTGGGTTAGAAGGATCTTGGAGGCTAAGCCCCTGCCCAGAGCAGGACACCTCCTATTATCTCAAACAAATAGTTGGCCATTCTTTTCTTGAAAACCTCCAGTGTTGAAACACCCGCAATCCAGGACAAGCTTAACAATTCTCTCTTTCAGGAAATTCCTCCTTATTTCCAAGTTGGATCCTCCTCTGACAAGTTGCTACCCATTGCTTCCACCTATTACTCAGGTGCTGTGGGAATAAATAGATGCCCTCTTCCCTGTGGCAGCCCTTCAAGTATTGGAAGACCGTTATCACATCTCCCCTCAATCTTCTCTTTGTTAAGCTAAACACATCTAGTTCCCTTAGCTCAGGGGTCAGCAACCCATGGCTCTGGAGCCACATGTGACTCTTTCATCCCTCTTTTGAGGCTTCCTGTTGCCAGTCAATTGATAGGGCTTTCAATTAGGACAGGCAGAGGAAAAAGGATGACACACTAGGAGGAGAGTCTATGGTGGGGGAACTGAATTTCCAGTCAGCAGAGGAAAAAACACAGCGCTAGGAGGAGGCTCTATGGTGGGTGAACCAAACTTCTGATTGGCTCCATAATTGAACCAGGGGCTTCCAGTTAGGATCTTTGCAGCTCTTTGAGTGTTTAAGGTTGCCAACCCTGTCTTAGCTGATGATCATACAATTTAGCCTTCAGACCTTTATCATATTTGAGCTGTGATTCATGGAAGGAGAGGATGCAATAATTGGAAGAGACCAGTTTTATGAGTTTTGTTTTGTTTTTATTTCATTCTTAATAAACCAAAGCAGGTTTGGAGTGCAAGTGTATTCTTCAAAAAGTCGATTAAATTAAATAGCTATAAGTGCACCTCTATAACTGTTTATTCAAAAGCAAATGTTTTTTGCTCTGTGTGGTTATCTGCTCTACTGCCTCAGCCAGTTCAAAGGGCATATAATGGTAAACAGGACAAGAAAGGCAGTTTCCTAAACATCTACTTGCAAAATTCTTCATCAAAATCAGTTAAAAACAGTCCCTTTATGAAATCATGGGAAAGCTATTAAAATAAACTAAATAATCTCTGTACTAGTACACTCGAACAGTAGTCACCATCCAGTGGGCCGGGGACAGGACTACGCTGCCCACATGGCCCGCAGGAACACAAAGCTTGTGTTGCTTGCATTGTGAACAACAGGAGGTAGTGAGGGGAGGGGGGAAAGGGCGGAGGGTGGAAATTTACCCCATGCTCCTGGCCTGGCCATTGGGCTGCTTCTTTCCGCTTCTTTTGCTTTTGGCTGCATGCAAGGAAAGCAGCCAAAAGTCTGTCTTTCTCTCACCCCAAACTCCCCCAGAAATGAGTCTTTGTGACCCTGCAAGGCATCCTGCTCCAAGAGGCTGTGCTGGTGCAACAAGTCTCACAAAGACTCATTTCTGGTGAAGTCTGGGCAAGAGGAAGAAAGNATGCAGTACTACAGGCTACCTCTGCTGACTGCTGATTGCCAACAGTTTGACTAAGCCTTCCATCCTTCTGAAGTCAGTAAAATGAGCTCCCAGACTGTTGGAGGTAATATGCTGAATCTGTAAACCACTTAAAGAGAGCTGTAAAAGCACTGTGAAGCGATATATGAGTCTAAGTGCTATTGCTATTGGAAACTGTCCATTTGCTGAAGTTCTTGTACCGTATCATTTTTTATATAGTAATTTAAAAAAAAAAAAAAAGACTCTGGGAGAATGTTGCTCTGAACATTCAACGTCTACCTGAAGCAAATTGCAAAGCCTTAGAAATGGGAAAGATACAAAAATTGCACAATTGAGTGGGAAAAAAGGGATTCCCCACTGTGTGCAGTTTACTCTCTGTAAGATGTGCTCCGAACCCATCTGGATAACTGATTTCACTTGATTTGGGCTGTTTGAATCAATTCAGAAATTCAGTTGGATTCCACACCCCAGCTGAAGCAATATTTCTCAACCTTGGTAAGCCATATGGATTTCAACTCCCACAATCCCCCATCTAGCATCAGGAATTCTGGGAGTTGAAGTTCCCATCTTTAAGTTGCCATGGTTGAGAAATATTTGTGGTTTGCCGGCAGCCTCTGCAGACGACAGCGGAATCGGACATGGGGAAGAACGGGGACTGTTCTATATTAACATACTTGAAATACCCTCTTCTGACTGGACCAGAAATACTACTTGCTGATTGGTCTAGAAATGCGGTCCTGATTGGTTCGCATTACCACCCTGTGATTGGCCCACCGGATCGGCGGGGGATTCAAAGAGCCGTCATTGGCCGCGAGCCGCTATAAAAGAGGCTGCCGCGGCTCCGTGGCCAGAGCAGATTCAAGCAACTAAATAAAGAGCTGAAAAGTCACACTGGTCTCGAGTCTCTTTTCCCGCGATCAAACAGGGACCAGTCCGGGAGTCTAGAGAGGACTCAGACAAGGGTCCTGCTTCGATGCAGAGATGGGGCCAGGACCATCTGGGAGTGGGGTGCTAACTCTGGAGCCTTCGGAGCCTGGCAGCAGTGAGGCAAAGGACCCAGGGGAGTCTGTTCCCAGTGTGTGTATGCACAGACCTGCTAGAACGCGAGAGCAGCTGAAACAAAAGGGGCAACTCAGGAGTAAGGATGGGAGGTGATCGTCTCTTCCATGAGGTATAAGCAAAGATGATGAAACTTTTGCAGGAAGCAAAGTTGTTCGTTCAGTTCAGATTCATTCTTGAAGCTCTTTGTACTTCAGGTTTTTTTATTCCTTTCTTTGACACTTCTGCTATTGGCAGCACTTCACAGGAAAGAAAGGTGGGTGCTTATCTCAAGGGACTGTTTGAGATTCATTAACAGTTAGAAATGAAAACAATTCCCAGCACTGCAATAAAATAAGACTTGTTTTTAAAATAAGTGTGTGCGTAATTACTGTCTAGGAAGCCTTGGTCAGAACAACACTGAGTTAAACAACCATAATAGATTGATTCAAATTTCTCCAAATCAGATGGCATATGGAACTCATACCTTTGGATCAGGATTTCCAATCTAACTCAGTAGTGCAACGTGGCTTCCTGATTCAATCTGGAACATCATTTCCATTCAGAGATTTGATGGAATCAGTGCTTCATACATTCTTATGTGCTCCTGGCTATTTTCCTTTGTGACCAGAGACAAACTCACCTCACCAATATCAAGCCTAGACTCGGCAAAAGGTTTTTGTTTCGTTTATTGCAATAAGCAGAAGAAAAGCTTTCGAAGTTTGGTTCTCTTCAAAATTTCAACTCATACCGTTCCCTTCTTTATACACCTTTGGCCCGGCCACCATGTTACTTCTCGTTCCTCATTGGCTGAAGTACTATGAGGTTACACACTTTCCACCTGCCTCCTAAATGTTTCCAGAAATTCTTCCCAAACATATTAAATTGTTATGTGTATTGTAATTAGCAGATAATATATGCAAGGTGTGTCAATTAATATGTAGTATTCTATTAAGCATGTGCTTTGCTTACTACTGTGATCCACTTACCTCTGAGTATCAGCTGATTTTTCACAATTCATATTTCCCTTTTTGTATGGCTAGCTAGGCTAACGATTTCCTCTTGCAGCTATTTTGCAGCTTAAATCTTTCCATTCCTCACTCTGAAGCCCCTTCTGGTGGTTATGCAATGGGTCCTTGGCAGCGGTGGTGTGCAGCAGGTTCTGAGCAGTTCTGGAGAACAAGTAGCGGAAATTTTGAGTAGTTCGGAGAACCAGCAAATACCACCTCTGTCTGGTCCTGCTCCCATCTATTCTCTGCCTCCCATTGAATCCCAGCTGATCAGCTGGGTCTTCTTTTGTTGCCCTGCACAGGAGAACGGAGCTGGAAAGCAGGTTAGTGGGGTGGGGTGGGGAGGGAACTGGATTTTACAGTAACCTTCCTCTGGAGTGGGGTGGGAATGGGGATTTTACAGTAACCTTCCCCTGCCACACCCACCAAGCCATGCCCACAAAATTGGTAGTAAAAAAAAATTGAATCCCACCACTGGTCCTTGGAATTGTAGGTACTTTCCTGTTACTTAATTATTTACTTCTGCAGTTAAGCTAGTTATTTCTTCTTGCAGCTTGGTACTTTCTGAAGCCCCTTCACTCACATTCTCTGTCACTCTTTTGGTTTACAGTATCTATTGAAAAAAATATGCTGGTATTTTGTTTTGTTTTTTTCCCAGCTTAATGGGTTGTTTGTTTGTTTTTTTGCAAACAAATATAAACTCAGGGACTGAAATGGGGTGCTTGCATGATAAAGGGCACATCTGAAAGCCTCATTCTCATATTTCTTGTATCCAGGCCCAAACAGTGCAAGTGAAATAGCCATGGAAACATGACTTCATACAGCACATTGTTTAAGTATGGTCTTCATTTCTAACAGCCCTGTATGAACTGCCATTTTGGGAAGGAGATTCAACAAACCTACAAAATAGTGTTCCTCAACCTTAGTAACATTAATATGTGCAGAAAATATGCTGTCTGAGGAATTCTGAGACTTGATGTCAAGATTAAATCACTTTGCTTCTTTCAAACCTAAATGCTTTTCAAACTTGCCAATGAACTGGGGGGAGGAAACGTGAAATGGAATATGGAGAATGTATGCAGAGATCGTGAGAGCATGGAAGTCATCAATTTCACGGCTGCAGGTGCTTGAGAAAGTGATGGACTGTTCCCATAATTAACCAATGTCTCATGATTGGACAGTGTGATCATCCAGGAATGGGGAGAAGGAGAAAGTATTGTTTAACTGGGCAAGCAGTTACATGGGAAAACCAGAGCTGGGTTTATTTCTTCAGTACCAACATGGCATATCCCATGAAGTTTTACTTTTGGGGATTCAATTCTCCCAAGAGTGTTTCCTTGCTTTGGGTTCACTACTTGGGCGGTTGAAGTCCACGCATCTTAATGTTCCCAAGGTTGAGAAAAAGATGTTACAGAAGATAAAACTTTCTAAAGCTCCTGAGTCTTGGTGACTACTCTTGTCCTCCACTGTTAAGACTCATCATCAAGGAGGACTGTGAGTGGAAAGCATTGGTGGGATTCAAAAAAATTTACTACCGGTTTTGTGGGCATGGCTTGGTGGGTGTGGTGTTGCTTGGTGGGCGTGACAGAGGAAGGATACTGTAAAATCTCCATTCCCTCCCCACTGCTGGGGGAAGGATTGTACAAATTCCCATTGCCTCCCCATTCCATTAACCTGCTTTCCAGCTCCGTTCTCCTATGCAGGGCAACCAAAGAAGACCCAGCCAATCAGCTGGGACTCGGGAGGCGGAGAATAGATGGGGCGGGGCCAGTCAGAGGTGTTGTTTGCCAGTTCTCCGAACTACTCAAAATTTCCACTACCGCTTCTCCAGAACTGGTCAGAACACTGCTGAATACCACCTGGTGGAAAGTATTTTGCATTCACATTCTTGTTCTGGATTTCCCTTGGACCTTGTGGGAACGATGGCTGAAATAGAGAGGCCTTTGATCTGATCCATCTTTTTTATGTTTTTATGTTCACAGGGGAGTTGCATTAGTCTCATCCGTTCATTATTTGATTATTATGCATAACATCCTATTATGAGGGGAAAAAATTCTCTGGGGATGAAACATTTGTGGGAAATCTGTTTACTTGGCTCTTCCTCCTCTTCCTCCTCCTCTTTTGTGTAGATGAGATCCATGGAAACAGAACAAACAGGAGGGAAAACCGATCTTGCTGGAAACTTTGGTTCAAAAAGCATTTGACCTGGCTTAGTGAAGTTTATTGCTCCACCACACAAAGATACTTCAGTGACAGGTTTTTTTCTTTCTTTCTTTCTTTCTTTCTTTCTCTCTTTCTTTCTTTCTTTCTTTCTTTCTTCTCTTTTTGCATATTTCTTCTATAAAAAGCTGTTTCTTCTCAGGCATCAGCTGCAAAAAATCCTTCCAATTAAATTTTAAAGGGAAAAGAAACATTTCCCTTTATTAGAATGAAGCCATCTACAGATGAAAATATTGTGGCATTTTAACGGGATGAGAATTTTGATTTATTCAACTCTCTCCTTTTCCTCATTTCCCTTTCATCTCCTCACATACCCCCAGTCAGCCTCAATAAAAGGGATTAGAGTGATATCTGAAGAGATTATCTGAATGAATTACATACCGGATTAAGGAAGATCTTGTTTGCAGTAGCATTACAATAAAACTTGTGATTAAGAAGGGAGCCACATGTTTCTTTAAAAAAAAATAAATGAAATTGATGCTTGGTTCTGCACAAAGGCATCTGCTGGGGGGAGGATCACTCTCTTTTATTACATCTCCCATATTGTAGTTTGTTTGATTTTTTTTTTTTTTTTGGCAAACATGCACACTCATTGTGGACTCAGTTCTGCATCAACCATCCTTTCTATACCTACCTATGATGTTGTGGAATTTGTATCATGACATCTCAGAGTTTCCTCCTTTAAATTCCTGGGAATCTACCTCAGCGAAGATCTTACCTCGAAAATCAACGCAACCGGGTGACGAGAAAGGCCCAACAGAGACTCCATTTCCTTAGGGTCTTGCAAAACAATAAAGTGGAATAGCGACTGATGACCTCCTTTTACCGGTCCACAATAGAAAGCGTCCTCTCATATTGCATTATGGTGTGGTATGCTGGCTTGACAGCCATGGATAGAAAGACATTACAGAGGGTGGTGAGCAGGGGTGGGATTCTACCAGTTCGCATCTATTCGCTAGAACCGATTGTTAACATTCTAAGCAGTTCGGAGAACCAGTTGTTAGAAGAAATTACTGGCTTAATCCTGTAAGGAAGGCAAGAAGGAAACATTCTGGTGTTGCTTGCAGAAACTGCCTCTCTGTTAACCCTGATTACATTCTTGGCAGGACTAGACTTCCTGTTTCTGGAACTTCTCTGGAGGTTTTTTTTTTCCCTCCTTTGCTGGTACTTTGCTTGTGTGGAGTGACCATTCAGAGTTACAATGGCACTGAAAAAAGTTAATTATGACCATTTTTCACACTTACGACTGTTGCAGCATTCCCCAGTCATGAGAGGCCAGGAGAGGAGATGCATGTCTTGATGTGAGTGATGTTGAGTTGGCCACGCCCAGCCAGTCACATGACCACCAAACCACACCCACCAACGAAGCCACGCCTACAGAACCGGTTGTTAAAACAATTGAATCCCACCCCTGGTGTGGGGGGGCACGCGTGCATGTGCAGAGTTGCGCAGCACATGTGTGGGGGGTCCTGCACACATGTGCAGGAGCATGGGGGTCCCCCATGTGCATTGCCTTATGGGTGATGGTGCGCACACGCACTTTTGGCCTGCAAGGCCAGAAAGGTTTGCTATCACTGGTCTAGCCTGAAGCCCTGGATGTGTCCTGTCTACCAAACCAGGCCCCGTTCTGCTTAACTGGGTCCAAGAAAGATAGCTGATGAAACTGTGAAGGTCAAATTTTGTACATAATTTTATAGTTGCCCTTAGCAGAGAATACTTTCATTGTCTTCATGACTTAGAGACGGTTGTAATCTATAAGTTCATCACATTTATTTTGTATTGCTTCTAGTGAAAGCTTAGAGCATTCTTACAAGATCATGCAAGTCCTAGTCTGTTCATAACTGTCAAATTTTGCTTCAAGGAGTTTCGAAATATCCTGTCTTGAATGGATTTCTGCCTGCAGTATTTGCTTTGCTTATGAATAGAGCTATTTAGATACTTGTCTTCCTCTTTCAATAAGCTCTTTATCTCTTAAGTGTTGGCATCTGCTGTTGGCTTTTTCAGAAAGACTTGAGGGCTGCTTTCTATCCCTAAAAAACATGTTTCTCCATTTCTCCCTTTGGGAAAATATAATATTCTGCCTTTTTTGATATTTTTCCCAAAATATTTCATTGCTCTGGGATGAGGGTGGGGGCTTCCCATGGTGTATGTGTATGGCCAGACAGCAATCTTTGTGTTAAGAATAGAGATATCATGAACACAGATGATCACCACACTCTGATCTCTTATAAAATAAAACAAAACATCAATTTGGGGGTCTTTTTTACAAACATATGATTTTCCCAGGAGAGAAAAGGTTATAGAAATGGAGCAGGTTTCCTTAAAAGTAGCTGACCTGGTCACTTTGCATAACTACAAGATACTCCTGCTTTTCTCCCCTCCAATTTCGCTGTGCTGAAATATACCTTTATTCAAGCTCCACTGCAAAACCCCTTCCTTAGCCCCCACAACCATCACTCATGGCCTCAGGTAGTTCCTATTTTTCAGAAGTTGCAGTTTTGCGCTGCAGCGATGGATGCTGCTAACGTCACTGGGTGGCCATTTTCAGATATTTATCTAGCACAAAAGCAGCTGTTTCTTTTTGAAAACAATGTGTGTAGTCTGGGTTTTCCAGCACAAGGTTGAGTTCTGGGAGTCATTTCCTGGACATTGGGAAAGTTGGTTAATTTTCTGGAAGACTTTCACCTGCATCTGGACTTCCTGTCAGACAGAGTCAGAAAATGTGCTCCTTAATTCAGTGCAGACGGTGATTATAATAAAATTATAATAAAACATGACATCTTTTGTATGTCCTGCCTAGTTAGAAATATATGTTTTGAAAAGCAGGATCAGTCAAAAAAAAGTCAAGAAGGCAGTTGTAGCTGCACAATTGAAACCCTGCCTGTAAAATTTGGACGCTCAACGGTTAACTCTTTTCAGTCTTTTTCAACCAAAGATGCAGCTTTGTATATTTGTGTATAAGACCATGATGACACTTTATTGAGTGAGACCAAGGCCCATCTTAGTCTAATATATTGTTTCTCAGCATAGCTGCCAAGCCAGGTGTCTCTAGAGTACTCACATGTGTTCCTCTGCAACTGCAAACCAGTGGTGGGATTCAACCTTTTTAAAACCAGTCCTATGAGAGAGCACTTCGCGTCAGTGGTGGGATTCAATTTTTTTTTACTACTGGTTCTGTGGGAGTGGCTTGGTGGGCATGGCAGGGGAAGGATACTGCAAAATCCCCATTCCCTCCCCATCCCACTAGCCTGCTTTCCAGCTCCGTTCTCCTGTGCAGGGCAACCAAAGAAGACCCAGCCAATCAGCTGGGACTCCATGGGAGGCAGAGAATAGATGGGGGCGGGGCCAGTCAGAGGTGGCATTTGCCGGTTCTCCAAACTATTCCAAATTTCTGCTACTGGTTTCTCCAGAACTGGTCAGAACTACCACCTCTGCTTTGCGTGCATGCGCAGCAATTTAAAAAATCACCAATTTTGATCTTCACAAATCAGCTGAGCTCAAAACCAAGGAAATAAAGGACAGGAAAGGGCGGGGCCAGGTGGGTGGGGCCAATTGTTCACCAGCTCTACCAATTCATTAGAACCCGTGCAAACCAGCAGCATCCCACTACTGCTGCAAACTGAGATCCATACAAAATTATGCAGCAAAAATAGCAGTAATAAAATTGGCGAGTCTCTAAAGAGACTTCTTTGTGGATAGTAATTTTATTCCTAAGGATGTTAACACAATTCTCTGCAAATTTACAAGATTGTTCAGGAAAGATATAAAGAGTCCTGCTGGGAGGTAACTGTTCCAGCTCAGGGAAGTTGTTTAAATCAGGAAGATGAATAGAATTTGGAAATTGTTTTAGGACTGGTAAAATGATTGCAATTTTTTTTTACTCTTGCCAATAATAATTGGCTTGATACCACTTGAAATTTCCAAACTATATCTAAGGATACCATCTACTCAGAGAATTGTCATAAGGTTATGACACGAATTGCTTTGAGGGGAAATAAAATAGTCCAATCAATGAAAAATTATTACAGATTAAACCTCAAGAATCATGATAGGACATGAATCTGATTATAATCGTCAATAATCCACAGCAATGTCAGACCAGAATATCTCACTTGGCACTTGAATTTACTCCAACTCATTTTATCAAACCTCTCCTTACGTATTGGCAACATCTTTAACAAGGGATCATTAACACCTAGACCTTTCTTTGTTCACTTTTATTTTGTAGACAAAAAGAGAATTCTATAAACATTTGGAGAGTCTGCATAGTGAGTCACACTATTAGAAGATATAATGTAGAATAACAGAGTTGGAAGAGACCTTAGGGGTCTTCGACTGCAGCCCCCTGCTTGAGCAAGGGACTTATATCATTTCAGACAAATGGTTACCCAGTCTCTTTGTGAAAACTTCCAGCGATGGAGCACTCACAACTTCGAAAGGCAAGCTATTCCATTGCTCTCACCTTTGTTCTAGTTTGCTTCTCTCCTGGTTCAGTTTCCATCCATTGTTTTTTGTCTTGCCTCTTGGAAAATAGGCTTTGACCCTGTCCTTGTAGGAGCTCTCAAATATTGGAACAGTGCTATCCTCGTCCTTCTCCTCATCCTTCTTTTCATTAGATTAGACATACGTAATTCCTGTAACCCTTCTCTGTATGTTTTAGCCTCCAGCCATCTAATCATTCTTCTTGCTCTTCTCTGCACTCCTTCCAAGAGTCTCAACATCCTTTTTTTTCTATTGTGGTGACCAGAACTGGATGCAATATTCCAAGTATGGTCTTACTAAGGCTTTATAAAGCAGTACAAGAACTTCACATGATCTTGATTCTATCCTTCTGTTAATGCAGCCCAGGATTGCATTGGGTTTTTTTGGCTACTGCTCCACACTGTTGGCTCATATTTAAGTGATTGTCCACTAGGACTCCAAGAACCCTCTCGTAGTTACTGGCATTAAGCCAAGTTTCACCTAGTCTACACCTGTACATTTGGTATTTCTTACCTAAGTGTAAAACCTTACTTTTATCTATGTTGAATTTCATTTTGTTAGATAGAGCCCAACGTTCAAGCCTGTCAAGATCTTTTGGGATCTTAAGCTTGTCTTCTGGGATGTGGGCTATTCCTGCCATCTTAGTGTCGTCTGCAAATGTAATGAGTTCCCCTTCAATTCCCTCACTGAGGTTGTTTATTTGGATTACTCTGGGATGGGACAAGCTCAACTGCCAAATTAAGAATAATTGCTTAAACTTCAGCATTCAAAATTTACAGCATGTAGAAGAGGGGGTCAAACTCAAGGAGGGGGGGTTGGCATCCAGCCCACGGGGTGCTTAGATATACCCTGTGAGGCTTAGATATACCTTGGAAACAGTGAAGGACCAGCCCATGGTGCCTCTGCCAGTGAAAATGGAGCTCCGTTTTTTTCTGGCAGAGGACTGCAGGAGGCTATTGCAGCCCAAAACCGAGCTTGGGTGCCTATTTCTGCTGGCAGAGCGCCCGGGCCATCACAGGCACCCCCGACACAAGTGATGACAATCTGGCCACGCCCACCCTGGCCCCGCAAAGTGAGGCAGCCCTCAATGAAATCGAGTTTGACACCCATGATGTAGAGCAAGTCAGGTAATTATGATTTCAGAGAAGTTCCATGCAAATCATTTCTGACCCTGCCTTCTCCTCTTCACAGGCCTGTAGCTGAAAAAAGTTTTAGTTTTGCTTACTTCAGAAAATTATAATCATCGTACTGCGCTATATATTGCATCCTAGAGTATCCATTTGGGCTTTTGCTACTAGAACACACTAGTAAACCAATGAATGAACATGAACTAGTAATTTCTTTTGGCACAAGTTTTTGAAGGCTAAAACCCATTGCATCAATTGCTGGCAGTGTTCCTCTGTGCAGCAAGACAGCTATGAAAAAGACAACGTCCACACAATTAGGAAAGCAACTGAAAATAGAACTGCCATCACTATAGTACAGTGACTGGATTTCACAATCTATTTATTTATTGGAATATTGATATAGCCGCCTACTCGCTCATGGTGACACTAGACAGCTGTCAACCGTCCCACAGCATTAAACAACAAGAATATAACTTTGCTGAAAAGCCATATGGGTGTAGAAGTAGAAAAACCAGTTCTGATGTTTTCGCGCGCAAACAGTAGAAGAAAACTTTTCTTGCCTCAGATGTTCCTAGTCCGTGTCCTTGGGATTTGGGTCTCTTTCATGCTTCCAGGTGGCACACTTGCATTCCAGAGTTCCTTCCCAAACCTCCCTTACATTCCAATGCCTTCCCTCCCTCCACTCTCCCATGGCTGTTGTCTGGTGGCAAGCAGGGCTGCGTAGTGAGTCAACCATGACAGTGGCTTCCAGAAAATAAAAACACAACGTAGAAGAAATATAAATGAAAACAAATAAAAATAGTAAAATAATATTTCAATGATAACCTTCCCATCCCCACCCCTCAGCGACAATGCACACTCAAATCAGCCATTTAATGGGCTCTCATTCTCCCATTGCAAGACTTTGAAGCTGATTTGGGAAGCTGGGAAAGAGCCATGGTGGGGAAGGAAGGAAGAAAGAAAGGAAGGGTGGGAGGGAAGGAGGGAAGGAAGGAGGGAGGGAGAGAGGGAGGGAGGGAAAGGAAAGGAAGGAGCAGCCAAGGAGGGCCTGAGGAAGTGATTGCACAGCATTGGAAAGCAACTCAAACTAACCCCACCTGGAGTTTGTTGAGGCTAAGATGGGAGAGAGAGGAGTACGGTCAGATTCCATCATTCTGCTCTACAGTACAGTGGTGTCAGGGAATCCTTGCAATGTCTGTTGACCTGGCCCACCTCAAAGGGATGGCATATGTCCCTTATAAAAAGACTGGGGAGAAATTGACGCTGGAGGCTCCTCAAGGGACTTGGGAAACAAAGAATTGAGCAGGAGGCAAATCTGAGGAGAGGCTGTTGGTGACTGAAAGGGGCCTTTTGTTTTGGGAAATCCAAACCAGTGGTGAAGTTCAATTTTTTTTTGCTACCATTTCTGTGGGCGTGTTTTGGTGGGCGTGGCAGGGGAAGGATACTGCAAAATCTCCATTCCTTCCCCACCCCACTAACCTGCTTTCCAGCTCCGTTCTCCTGGGCAGGGCAACCAAAGAAGACCCAGCCAATCAGCTGGGACTCAATGGGAGGCAGAGCATAGATGGGGGCGGGGCCAGTCAGAAGTGGCATTTGTCAGTTCTCCAAACTACTCAAAATTTCCGCTACCGGTTCTCCAGAACTGGTCCAAACCACACCTCTGAATACAACTGCTGTTGGTCACCTAACCTTCAGAGCATGCTGTAACTTTGCCCAGCTGTGGCTGAAGTGTATCAATACAAAGAGAAGACATAAAAATAAACACTTTTGAACCGGGACAGCTAATGCTAACTCAAGGCTGAGGATGGGATTATTGGCAAAGATGCTTTCCAGGCATTCTATACGAGTAAAATGCAGGACCTGTGGCAGCTCCAAATAATGCTGTGGAATATTTATCACTTCCAAAATACTATCTTTGCAAATCAAGGTTGTAAACAAGGTTGGCCTTTATTGCCATCTGCCTTATAGCTTTAAAAATGGAACAGCAGACTCTCTCTCTCTCTCCCTCCCTCCCTCCCTCCCTCTGCACGCATGTGTGCATCCACGTAGAATAAAGCTATTTTCATGTTTACACCTACCCTACCCACCCCCAATGGTTTAGAATGGCTTTCTGCAATTTCCTCCCATTTCATTTTAGATTAACCTCTCTCTAAGCCAAGAGTGCTGTTTGGCAGTGCTGATACCGGCAAACAACTGCTTGCGTCATTCTTTTCCTAGGAGATGCTATTCAAAGGAAGTGTCTTTAACATATTTTCAGCATAAATTGTATATATGCTGGCTAGGTTTACCTATAGCACTAATTGAGGCCTGCCTGAATATACAGTAACACAAAACAAGAAAATTAGAAATGGATTTTGCTTTTGTTTTTTTAGACAAGTCGACACATGCTGTTGCTTCTGTAAAGTGCTTCCCCCACACACACTGAAATTGTTCTTTTTCTAACTTCTAAAAGGAAGACTAAGAATCTGTCAGAAGCCTTTACTGAGTTCAGGAACAAAAGCTTTTCAGGATCCTGTTTTCCCATCCTGCCATTTTTAATCCAAATGCAGAGAATCCTGGATACAGTATATTCTCAACTGATGCTGATCTATGGGGAGAGTCCATAGACTGGGATGAAGCTAAAACCCCAGTTAACTACTTGGACATTAATTGTCCTCTGCAACATTGTAGATTCAGTGGCAGATAACGGAGGCATGGATTAAAATCCAAAGTACAGGAAGGAGGAGGAGGAGGAGGAGGAGGAAGGAGAAGGAAGAAGAAGAAGAAGAAGAAGAAGAAGAAGAAGAAGAAGAAGAAGAAGAAGAAGAAGAAGAAGAAGAAGAAGAAGAAGAAGAAGAAGAAGAAGAAGAATTATTATTCTTTACTGACCAAGTATGGTTGGACACACAAGGAATTTGTCGGTGCAGATACTCTCAATATTATCCTCAATTTATGACCACAAATGAGCCCAAAATTTATGTTGCAAAGTGAGAAATTTGATAACTGAGTTTTGCCCTGTTTTATGACATTTCTTAACACATTTGTTAAGTGAATCATTGCAGTTGCTAAATTAGTAAGGTGATGGTTAAGTGAGTCTGGTTTTCCCATTGACTTTGCTCGCGTGCAAAAGATGACCCCGGAAAACAAAACATGACCCCGGGACACTGCAATGTCATAAATGTGAGTCAGTGGTCAAGAATCTGAATGTAAACCATGGGGATACTACAACGGTCATAAGTATGAAAAACAGTCATAAGTCACCTTTTCCAGTACTGTTGTAATTTTGAACGATCACCAGAAGAAATGTTGTAAGTCAAGGACTACTTGTATTGTTAAAAGCACAATTTATGTTAGGATAAAAAATGAGAACATTCTTCTGATAGTTGTGTGATTACTGCTTGGTTCCCATTTCCTCCATCTTGCATTACTTTCTGCTTGAAAGAGCTCTGCATCATATCAATTTCTTGGCTTGGAAAATGTAAATAAAGAATTCTATTCTATTCCTTATTCTATTCTATTCTATTCTATTCTATTCTATTATAATGTATATGACTACCTTCTAATACAAATAAGCCTGGCAGTTTATAAACAACACATACCAAAACCATACTGTAAAAACCAATATAAAACTAAACCAAAAAAAAAGCCCAATTAAAAAGATACCTGAAGTACAGTAACAGAGAAACCTTTGTAAACTAACTCACAGTTCTACTTATGCATAGTAGGGGAAATCTAAGTCTTCACTGCCTCCCAGAAGACTAAGAGGATTGGGACAGTTCCAGATTTCAGGGATAAAAGCCGTTGCAGGGCAGGTGCTGTGACAGAGAAAGCATGTTTCCGGGGTTCAACTGGAAGAAAATTGATTTACTGAACGGACCTGGAGCAAGTGATTTTTGCCAGAACTGGCGGAAGAGGCAGAAATCATTGGAGGATCTAGAGTGTAAGAGAGAGGAGCTTGAGAGTGTTATGCTAGCTCAGCTGCCAAGTTAGCAAGAAAAAAAATATATGTCAGGTCCACAACAGAGAGATAATATTCAGAAACAGTTTGAGTACTTCCCTAACTTACTGAACAGAAGGAGCAGGATGAGGAGAAGGTACACCACAATTTCTTCCTATAGAATTGATCTCCTGTTCTGGTCTACTTAGTGGGGATGATATCAACTGGGAACCAGTGCAGCTTACGCAACAGCAATATCACATAAGCAAACCTTGCTGCTCACATTATCACATCTACTGCCGTATTCTGGCTGAAGCGTCTATGTGTTTTTTAAGGGCAGCCCCACAGAGAGTGTCATGCAGTAATCCAACCAGGAAGTGACTTAGGTGTGAGTAACCGTAAACAGCCTCCTGATTCAGGAACAGGCACAACTGGTACACAAGGAAGTTTTATACATCAGCTCCCCAAGAAGGAGATGTGAATCGAGAAGGACCCCTGCACTGCACATCAGCTCTGTCTGGGGAACTCTGTTATCCCGTTTAGAGATCCAAGATGAAAAATGCCCAGGGGTGTGTGTGTGTGTGTGTGTATGTGTGTCAAATCCACAGTCACTCAGCTGCCAGGTTGCAGCCTGTTCTTCTCCATCCAGGTCTTCAATGGTACTACCTGGAGATCTCAAGGTTGAAATGTATGGTTAGAGTACATTTCAAAAGTAATCAATAACACACGGAAGATACTTAACTGGGCATCAGCGATAGATCTCTTCCACCAATTTCAAATAAATATTGAGTGGAGAGACATTTGAGTCCTGAGGCACTGCCACATCAGAGGTTTAGAGATAGATCTTTCCTCCCCACCACCAACTGGACCATCTTCAGAGGAAGGAGGAAAACCATTGCCGAACTGTGCCCCATCCTTCAAACTCTTGAAACCAGTCGAGAAGAATGAAGTTAACTGAAATTGCTGAGACCCAGGACAGACCCCATCCTAGCCCTCTAGTCATCCACAAGCACAATTAATGCCATCTTGGTACTATAACCTGGCCTCACACATCTAACTGAGCCATGGTGGCGCAGTGGTTAGAGTGCAGTACTGCAGGCTACTTCTGCTGAATGCCGGCTGCCTGCAGTTCAGCAGTTCGAATCTCAGGATTGACCCATCCTCCTGAGGTCGGTAAAATGAGGACCAAGATTGGTTGGGGCAAGATGCTGATTCTCTAAACCACTTAGAGAGGGCTGTAAAGCACTGTGAAGTGGTTTATAAGTCTAAGTGCTATTGCTATTGCTAACTCAAACCTTCAGACTGATTTATAGCTCTTTAGAAATAGCTAATATCACTGCCTTTTCCTGTAATTGATCAAAATCCAGTGGAGAAGGACATAGGCATGTGTTCCCTTTTAACTGAGAAATCCCAATTTTCCAGGGATTTATGCAAGAACCTCAACATATAGGGCAGGCTCCCTACTCAGAATTAAAAATACCTGCAATGTCTTCTCTACCTGTCTGCATATTTCTCCCATTCTTCTCCCCACAGTGTGTGTGTGTGTGTGTGTGTGTATGTGTGTGTGCGACTTTCAAAATATGTGGGGTTTCTCCACTCTTCATTATATTAGTATGTCAGCTTATATCCATAATGAATCCTACAGTTATGCTTTTTCTTATTGAATTCACTATATGGATCCAACAATATGAAATTCAACGTGGAGAAAAACAAGGTTTTTGCACTTAGGCAGGAAAAATCAAAGGTATAAGTACAGATTAGGCAAAACCTGGCTCAAAAACAGTAACTGTGAGAGGGACCTTGGGAGTCTTAGTGGACAATCACTTAAATATGAGCCAGCAGTATGTGGCAGCAGCCAAAAAAAACCAAAAAACCCTAATATAATCCTTGGTTGTATAAACAGAGGCTTAGAGCTGAGATCGTGTGAAGTGTTAGTACTACTTTATAAAACCATGGTAGGACCACACCTAGAATACTGCATCCAGTTTTGGTCACCGTATTACAAAAAAGATGTCAAGATTCTGGAAAAAGTGCAAACAAGTGCAACTAAGATGATTAAAGGCCTGGAGACAAAAACGTAGGAAGAATGGTTGCAGGGTATGGATACTCTAGAAAAAAGAAGGACTAGGGATGATACGATAGCAGGATTCCTACATTTGAAGGGCTGCCACAAAGAGGAGGTGATCCATTTATTTTCCAAAGTATTAGAGGGCAGGACAAGAAGCAATGGATGGAAACTAATCAAGGAGAAATTCAACCTGGAATTAAGAAGAAACTTCCTAACAATGAGAACAATTAACCAGTGGGACAGCTTGCCTTCAGAAGTTGTGGGTGCTTCATCACTGGACAGCCACTTTTCTGAAATGGTACCCCACTGAACAAGGGGTGGTGCTAGAAGACCTCCAAGGTCCCTTCCCAGCTCTATTCTGATTGATTGATCATATTTTCAATGCTTTCACCAAAGCAAGAAGAGTTTGAATCAACAGGCTAGGACTGTTCATCATATCACCTTGCAGCATCCTCATTTCACACCAATTTACAAACTGAATTTCCCTAAAATACTAAGCTCAAGTGGGGTTGACTAGTTTGTAATTCTGTATGTCTTGGAAATAGAATCACTGGACAATCAATTGCTTGGCATCCTTTCAGTCTAATCAGCTATTTGAGAAATGTAAACACAACTGTGTAACTACTACCAGGATCAGAGTTTTAATAAGCTCTGACCCGTTCTGGAGAACTGATAGTGGAAATTTTGAGTAGTTCAGAGAACCACCCCCATCTCTTCTCTGCGTCCCATTGAGTCCCACCTGATCGGCTGGGTCTTCTTTGGTTGCCCTGCACAGGAGAACAGAGCTGGAAAGCAGGTTAGTGGGGTAGGGAGGGAATAGGATTTTTAGTGACCTTCCCCTGGAATAGGCTAGAATGGAGATTTTGCAATATCCTTCCCCTGCCACGCCCACCAAGCCATCTCCACCAAGCCCACAGAACCAGTAGTAAAAAAAATTTGAATCCCACCACTGGTTGGGGCCAAAGATCCTTCTCTACCTCCAGGTATAAAAGCAGTGAGGCTTTGACTGCAATGCTGTATGTGCCATCTTGCACATTTTGACACTGCTGCCTCCATAAACACCCAGTGTAAAAAGGACTGTACAGGCTGAGTAAGCACAGTGCCAGTGTACACCATTTCAAGGAAGAAAGACAAGCATCTTTTGGGGATTCTTTAATTTCCTGTCCCGAAGGGCGAGGGCCGACCTAAACAGCCAATTCTAAGCATTTTAGCTTAGTACAAACACAGCCAAAGGCTTGTTGTGGAAATAAAATTAGGGTTCTAGGCTTCCTTAAGTCTCTCGCATGTAATAAATGAATGGAAAGAAAAGCAGCCAACTGGGCGTTTAGAAAAACAGTGACATGAAAATTTCTCCATGGGATTTGCCTTTATAAAGCCATCCTTGCTTCTAAAAGATTCTTAAACTTCTACAAAGGAAGTCAAGTTGGAATGCTGGTTCAAATTCTCCAAAGAAATACAGCTAATCCCAAGAGTAACTGTTCAAAAACAAGCAGTGACCATTTGGAAGGCGAAGGAGAAAGAGAATAATTATTTCTCACGGCCATTTTAATGATCATTACATTTAGAAGTTAATATTTTACATCAAAGAATTTGAGCTGCCAGCCAGTTTTGGCAGATATCATGTTGATTCTTGGCCAAATGTAATCATGATACAACCATTAACACTTTTACAGACTCCAATATGGCATTTAATGCATATGCAAAGAATGGGGTTGAGTGGTCTGTTTGAGAGCACACACATGTATATGTTTGTAGCTGCTTTTAAAGAGCCACTTTAAGGGAATCCGGATGCAGCCTAACCCTAAAAGAAAATAAAATGCTCTGATCGAAAAGGCAAAGGAGTTCTTTCCAATCCCTTTAATCCTCATCAAATGTTCCCCTCCTGCGGATCTCAATTTTGTTTTTTCAACCGAGCTCGCACAAAATGGTCTGTAACTAAACTTGGACAGGCCACTGGGCACCCGAGTCGCAAATGTGTTGGGGTTTTCAAAGTCGCCACGAGCCCCACAATCTCGGGATTACAGTCCCTCCAAACCACATGGCCTCTTACAGAACAGATACGGGAACCTGCATAGCGGCAGAAAAAACAATTACTACCAACCTGCTTTCCATAGAGGACCTGTATGCTCCACGAGTCAAAAAGAGAGCTGAGAAAATATTTACAGACCCCTCACATCCCGGACATAAACTGTTACAACTCCTTCCCTCAAAACGACACTATAGAGCACTGCACACCAGAACAACTAGGCACAAGGACAGTTTATTCCCCCCCAAATGCCATCACTTTGCTAAAGAAATAATTCCCTCAACACCGTGCAGCTATTTAATAAGTCTGCATTACTACCCTGTTTCTCCAGCAATAAGGCCTCCCCCAATAGGAAGTCCCAGCATGTTTTATAGGCATGAAATGAAATTAAGCCCCTCCCCCCAAATTAAGGCCTATATTAAAACATGCGAAATGGTGGGGGGGGATGGGGGGGGCTTGCCGTTAGGAAATACTTTTGTTGGGCACCTGGATATGGTGCTGCCTGCGTTGACCCCAATACGAAGTGCCCCACCAATGCCAAAGTCAACATCCAAGCTGTCGCCACCCACCCGCCTGAAGATGCAAAGGGGGGGAATTAAGTCACCCCTAAAAAGACGACCTAGCCATTTTTTCGGGGCTCAAAAAAAAAATAAAAAATAAGACCCAGCCTTATTATATGAGAAACACGGGTATTACTATTAATCTTCTCATCACTCCTTATTACCCATCCCCTCCCATTTGTGTCTGTATGAGTGTAACTTTGTCGCTTGTATCCTTACAATTTATATGGACTGTTTCCTAGTATGATTTGATGGTTTATTGCACCCTATGACTATTATTAAGTGTTGCACCTTATGGTTCTTGACTCTTGACGAATGTATCTTTTCTTTTATGGACACTGAGAGCATTTGCACCAAGACCAATCCCTTGTGTGTTTAATTACACTTGGCCAATCAAGAATTCAATTCAATTCGAGCGTTTGAACCGGGGCTGTTCTGCTCTTCGGAGGAAAGCCGGGAGATGGAGGGGGGAGGGGGGAAGAGGCCGGCGGGACTTTGCTTCGGAGGAAGCCCATCGGGCACCGCATCTGACACCCAGAGGAACTCGGGTAGGGCTTTCCCGCAGGCTGACCGCCAACCCGCTCGGGAGTTCAAGAAGGGTTTCCTCTCCGGCGCAGCCTTGCCCAATCCTCCAGAACCGGGGGTGCTGAATGAAGCCAGAGCTGCTGGGAGGGAGGAGAATAACAGAGTTGGAAGGGACCTGGGAGGTCATCTAGTCCAACCCTTCCCTCCACCCCCACCCCCACCCTCCCCGCTGCTCCATTTCTGACAAGTGGCCGTCGGCGATTCTTCTGGAAAGCCTCCGGCGGCTTCGATGGGTCGCCCACAACTTCCGAAGGCAAGCCTTTCCAACGGGTCTCCATCGTTCCCGCTGTCAGGAAATTTCCCCTTATTTTCTAAGGCTGAATCAGTTTTCGAGGCTGGATCCATTGTTCCTGGTCCTGCTCGCAAGAGGGGGAGGGAGGAACCGGGAGTCGGACCGAGCGCCCCTCGGCGCCGCCGGCTGAACCTCTTTCAGGCGGCGGCGTCGACCGCACGCTTCCTCCGGCTGCCGCGCCGCTCCTCCTCCTCCTCCTCCTCCTCCTCTTTCTCTCCACCCCCTCCGGCTCGCTCGGGCGCGAAGGGAGGGGCAGGGGGAGGCGCCCCCGATCCGCCCTCGGCAAAAGAAAGCTGGCTTGAGAAGCAGGCGGGCGCGGGCGAAGTCAGTCGCGCTCCTTCGCCGGCGGTGATGTCGCTGCTCGCCGGCTCCAGCGCTGCCCGCAGGTTGCCATTCAGGTGGGTGAGCCTCCCCCCACCCCCCACCCCCCCGCCGCCTCGCTTCTCCCCGCCGCTGCCTCTCAGCTGCCCCTTCCTCCTCCTCCTCCTCCTCCTCCTGCCCTCCCTGCCTCAGCCGGGCGGGGCTTCTGGCGCGCGCCGAGTTCGGGAGGACGCCCCCACCCCTCGGTCCCGCTATCTCGCGGTTGGGGCTGCTTGCTTTCCGGAGAAACTACACTGTCTCCCCCTTTCGAGGGTGGGGAAACGCGGGCCTCTTCGCCCGCTGCTCCCTCGGGCGAAGAAAGACAGCGGGGAAAAGGGTTTCTCTCTCTCCCTCTCTCTATCCATCTATCTGCCTGCCTACCTACCTACGGTATCTACCTACTGTGTCCATCTACCTACCTGTCCACCTACTGTAGCTACCTACTGTACCGACCTACCTACAGTATCTACCTACTGTGTCGATCTACCTACCTGTCCACCGACTGTAGCTACCTACTGTACCGACCTACTTACAGTATCTACCTACTGTGTCGATCTACCTACCTGTCCACCGACTGTACTTACCTACTGTATCGACCTACCTACAGTATCTACCTACTGTGTCGATCTACCTACCTATCCACCTACTGTATCTACCCACCCATCTACCTACTGTACCTACCTACCTACAGTATCTACCTACTGTGTCGATCTACCTTCCTACCTACTGTACCTACTTACCCCCCTACTGTATCTTCCTACCTATCTACGGTATCTATCTGTCTGCCTGCCTGTCTGTCTCTGTCTCTCTCTTTTCCTCACGGCTCGGCCTACCTCGCAGGGGTGTTGTGTGTGCGTGTGTGCGTGCGTGTGTGTGTATGAGGTGAGGGAAATCCCGCCGCGAGAGGGATGGACGGAGAACCCTCACTGTAAAAACAAAAAACAAGGAGCGCCTTTCTTTCGCGAACGGAGTCAACCCTCAAAAGTCTTCACCGGGAACCGTCTTGGGCGCCCTCAACATTTGCCCCC
>BHFT01062942.1:0-45891 GCA_004320025.1 Laticauda laticaudata | reverse complement strand
GCCAGACTCTGCAGCCTTCATCTGACTCTTCTTCTTCCACAGCAGTCCAGTCATGTCCACCCATGGATCATAACAAAGTCTTGGCAGCCACCATCATTCCTGCAACAGTGCGAAGCCATCTACAGGCTCTGTGAACTCTACTACGGGAAGAAAAAGAGGCGGCCAAGAAGCGTCTGGGTCCGAAGATGCGATCGGGAGAAGAGCAGAGTACGGACTGTACAACAAGTTGATGGTGGAAGCTCAGAGAACGAAGACATTCGTGCATTCCAAACTTCATGAGGACGCCTCCAGCCATGTTTCACGAAGTTGTGGAGCGCCTGACACCCAGGTTGACCAAGCAAACACCAACTTCCGGCCCAGCCTGGACCTGGCTCAAGGTGGCACTCACTCTGTCCACCTGGCCTCAGGGACCACCTACAGGAGCATGCAGTACGGCTGGAGTGTGCCACACAACACCATCAGCATTGTGGTCAGAGAAGTGACCACAACTACAAGGGCTTCTTCAGCATCATCCTCTTTTGCCATGGTTGATGCTGATTACAAGTTCATGTACATCGATGCTTCAGGCAACAGGTCAGCTTCAGCATGCTCAGGGTATACAAACGCCAGTGACTCAAGGAGGGGCTGGAACGCAACCTACATCGTGGGCTTCCCAGATCCAGACCACTGGCCGAACGACACGACAAGTGTGCCCTACTTCATCGTGGGGATGATGCCTTCTCCCTCAGAACCTACCTCACGAAGCCCTACACCCCAGATCCTCACCCGTGAAGAGAGGACTTCAACTACAGGCTGTGCCAGGGCAAGGCAGGTGGTGGAAAACACCTTTGGCATCCTGGCCAACAGGTTCCAGGTACTTCTCACCACCAATGCAGCATCGCCCACAGACTGTGCGGAGGATCGTGGAAGCTTGCCTGCATCCTCGCACAATGCTCATGCGCACCCGCTACCAGTCTGCAGAACCGCTCGGGACCTCCAACAAGGCAATGGGACATGGAGCCTGGGAAATGGAGGCAAGGGCCAAACCTGAAGACACTCAGGATGTGCAGGCCCCAACAGAGCCTCACGTGAAGGGAAGAAGCAGCACAAACCTCCTGAAACACTGGTGCAACTCCCAGCTGGAGCGGTGGCGTGGCAAGACAGGATGATAGGATGCTTTAATGGATAGCTTCCTTCAGCCCTGTCTCATCACACTGATGAGATTGGGCGCATGTACTGTTGGGTGGGCCTTTAATAAATAGTTGTGTTCTGTTGACATGTGTGTGGATGAGTTATTACGATTATTATTGATAATAAAGGGCCATAGGAGTGGCACCTGGGAGGGTGGACGGCAGACACGTCCACTATGCTTGCACTGGAAGGTTTAATCTATCCACAGCTATTACCCATCCCAAAGGTATCCCCTGCTCATCCACAGGTATCCCCTGCCCATCCCACTGCTAATCTAACCCAATTCCACAGATATCCTAACCCATCCCACAGGTATCCCTGCCCATCTGACAGGTATCCCTGCCCATCCCACAGCTATTACCCATCCCAAAGGTATCCCTGCCCACCCACTGCATCTTAACCCATCCACAAGCATGCAAAGGCTTAAACATTTCTAAAAAGTTTCCACCAAGACTTTTATTAAAAAAAAAAGAAATGAAGCAAGTGTGTGAATCAAAGATAGACTTTATAACAACAAGCTGTAAAAGAGAAAATGACCCAAGTCAAGTTTCCAAATAAAGTCCAAGGTAGCCAGCAGCCAGTCCTCTGGCACTCCTCTTGCTCACTCGGAGGTGTGCCAGTCCTCGGGGTGAAGGGTCCAGGTCGCTGTGGAGGTGGCTGGTGCTGGAGTGCTTGTCTGACGCGCCATTGGGGTGCCTGGCCTGAGAGGAGAAAGGTGATGGTGTGCGTTTGAGAAAGCTCTCAGACAGCTGGCTCAGGTCCTTCCTCCATGCCATGGGGTGTCAGCCCCAGTACCGACGACAGATGTACTGAAGCCGGGCTTGTGCTGTGGGTTTGGAGGAAGGAGCAGTGTAGTGGGGCTGTCTGTCTGCAGGCTGGGTGAGGACTGGCGTTGGCTGCATCGGTGGCGTGGGTGGCATCCATTGGCGTGGGTGGCATCATGTTGTTGGGTGGCATTGGTGGCATCAGTGTTGTGGGTGGCATTGGTGCATCAGTGGAACCGGTGGCAACGTGCCTGGACTGGGAAGGGCTGCTGCCTATGCTGCTGGACCTCCTAGGTAGCCGTAGCCCTGGTAGGTGAGCCTTGGAATGGAGGGACATCACCTGGGTGGAGAGCAGACCTGGACTGGGTGCGAGCAGGTGCCTCTGGGTCTGGAGGGTTGTGAAGCAGCTCGGTGATCCGATCCTTCACCACCTGGTACTGGGGTTCCGCCATGTCCGTAAGGGTCTGGTTGACATAGGTGAGGAAGGGCTTGCGGTTGGAGGATGAGGAGTCGGTGTGTACCAGCTGAGAGAGGAGATCTATGCTGCTCTGGAGGTGTCCCTGATCTCCACAGGACAGTGTGGCTCTGCCCCTCCTGTCTGGCTCTCTGCTTTCTGGTGGAGTGGAGCTGGGGTGGATGCGGGTAGGGCTGGGGGAAGTGCCGTCTCCTTTCTCCCACCGCACAAGGAGTTCTCCACACGCTCAACCACAAGTTAGTACAGCTGTGGGGGGGGTTCTCCGCCTGCAACGCTCCACAAGAAACCTGCCTGGAGACAGGAGCTGACTCTCGGCCGGAAGAGGACTGGCTCTCAGCACGGCTGCTGGAGAGAGAGGGTCGTGAGAGGGGCTGCTGCTGCTGCTCCTCGGTGGCAGATCTCACTCTCCAGGAAGCTGCACCTGGCCATGACGTAGGTCTCTCTGTCTGTCAGCTTAACCGTGGCCTGGCAGATTTCTTGAGGTGCAGCTTCCGTACCAGGTATGCATGTGCTTCCACAGCCGAGGAGCAACCTCCGAAGTGTAGCCCAGACTCTCCGCCTTCTCTCTCCAAGCAGCATGCTCCACTTGGTGCCCTGTAGAGATAGCCACAGATAGTCTTCTCTCAGCCATTCCAGCACCTCATCCTCGTGTTCCTCCTCAATGGAGTATTGCCTCCTCTCCCGTCCCCGCATATGCCTCTCCCCCTTTGGCAGGACCAGATGGGCTCTCATCAAAGGGGCTCCAGGTAGTAGGGGCTGCTCCTCACACCACAGCAGCACAGGACCAGCAGGTCATCATCATCATCATCAGCAGCAGCAGCAGCAGCACCAGCAGGATCATCATCATCATCAGCAGCAGCAAGCAGCAGCAGAGCAGGACCAGCAGGACCAGGATCAGCAGCAGCAGAGTAGCACCAGCAGCGCCAGCAAGACCAGGGATACGAGCAGGATGAGCAGGACGAGCAAGACCAGGAGCACGAGCAGGACGAGCAACTCCAGGACGTACGAGCAGGACCAGCAGGACCAGCAGGACGAGGAGCAGCTTCAGCAGGGTACGCACCAGCAGAAACCACCCGGCCAAGGAGCAGCCTCAGCAGAGTAAGCACCCGACGGCAGAAGCACCACCGCCAGAAGCAGCAGATCAGCTCCTCCAGAAGCAGAAAGCAGCAGAAACCCCAGCACAAGCCCCAGCAGAAGCAGAGTCAGGGACAGGGGGCGGGAGGTGGCCCTGTCCCTCTTGCCAGGGATGACGGGAGTTGCTGAGGCTTTCTCTTCTTCCCCAGGTTGTGGGGTTCTGGCTGGCAGGGAGGCTGGCACCAAGGCTGGCAGGCACCAAGGCTGGCAGGAAGGCAGGCACCAAGGCTGGCAGGAAGGCTGGCAGGCAGGCGGGCACAAGGCTGGCAGGCAGACTGGCTGGCAGGGAGGCTGGAAGGCAGGCTGGCAGCAAGGCTGGCAGGCAGGCAGACAGCAAGGCTGGCAGGGAGGCTGGCCAGGAGGCTGGGAAGGCAGGCTGGGAGGCAGGCTGGGAAAGCAGGCTGGCAGGAAGGCTGGCAGCAAGGCTTGCAGGCAGGCATGCAGGCAGGGCAGAAGGCAGTCAATGTGTCCAGCAGCAGGTCTTTCCTCCGAATGGTGACCTGCTTCCGAGCTGCTCCTTTATATCCGCGGGGCTTACGCAATGCATCCCCCCGCATGCACAATTAATGCTCGCATCCGTTAGGCTTCTGTTGTGCATCCAGCTAGGGCTTCCGCTCTGCATCCGCTTCATCCGCTGTGCATCCGCTTCATCCGTTCCGCGTCCGCTCTGCATCCGCTTCATCCGTTCCACGTCCGCTTTGCTGAGGTCCCCGGAAGCCTAGCGGATGTGCCATCCGCTCCCATCCGCTTCCATGCCGCTGAGCTTCCGTTCCGCATCCACTTCCATCCGTCTGCATCCTCCCCACGTCCGTTCCTTTCCGTATTATCCGCTCTGGTTATGCAAATTTTTGCCCCTTTTGAGAGCGGATAACAATGGATGGAAAATTTTTCTCATCCGTTGTGTCCTTTTTACTGACGTTTTGCATCCGTTGGGCAGTGTGACAGGGCCTTAAGTCTTTCTGCAGTCCTGCTTTTGCCCTTGGGATCATGGCTTTCTGGAAGAAAAATTGGACTATATCTAATTATTGCTGAAAAAGGGCTATACTAGCTTACCCATTTTCTTTGTACCAAATATAAGTTAATAGAAAAGATCCAGGGAACACTTATGCAAAGCTAAGTGTTGAAGCAATGACATGTATTGATGAAAGGGCACATTCAAATGTTAACTGCTAAAATATTTATAGGAAGCAAAGAGAGGCAGGTATTTTTGCAATTGAATTTAATGTACAATAAAGTTCTAGTTAGTTATATAGGGCAGCAAATAATAGCAAAAGAAGTAATCTTCAGGATCTCTCATCACTGGAGAGCAGGGTGAACACACAGTTTGATCAATTCCATTTGTGTAGATTTGTACTTAAAATAAATCTTGTATTGCCTCTTCTTAAATAATCTGAATAAAAATACAAGAATTCAACAACCAACTGGAAAACTAGCTGATGGAATTTATAAATTGTTCCTAAATTATACATTCTCTAAAGGATTCCTCTCCTCCTTCTTATATTGTACATTTTATAAATGGCTGAACTGTTGTTGCTCTCCCATATATCATTAGTTATTGCTCTCCCATATATCATTGTTGTTGCTCTCCCATATATCATTAGAAAGAAAATAGGATAGTTTCTAATTATAAAGGAGAAAAGTAGTTTGCCATTGGGACTAAAAAAAGAATAAAAAACTGATGAAAGGGAGGATTGCAGGACCTGAGTGGGCTGTGCATGATACCTAGAATGGGCTGTAAGTCAGGGAAAGTGGGAAGAATAGCATACTAGAATTCTTTCCAGTTATTTAAACAGCTGTTTAATATTTTCTTCTAAGAACAAATCAATATGCTGCATTTATCTATGCATGTGTGTTTCTGCTCTCCCCTCATATTGCATCTGTATGTTTTTGTATATGTGCACTGGGAAGTGAATAGTTTTAGTATGAAACACAACCAATTTTCAAAGCCACTGCTCAATTGTCTCTTCCAAAAGGGTATATTGGGGATTTTGCTTTCGATTTTTTTTCCTCCATAGTTCCCAGCAAATCCAGTCTGTTTTCCAGGGGTGGGATACTACAGGGTTAACTACCGGTTCGGGATTTATGAGCTTCCCTGCCTGCTATGAGCTCCTGTTAATAGTCATTAGCACGCTGCAGTGCTGAGAAGCAGCCTTTGAAACAGCCCTCTTTTCTTGTTTTTTTAACTGCACCTGTGCCTCATTCGGCAGCTGAGGTTGAAAATCAGAAAATAAAGATCAGGTAAGAACCTGGGTGGGCAGGTGGGCAAAAACATCAGCAGACACAGAACCGGTTCTATGTCTGCTGCTCTTCAGAACTACCAGTTCTACAGAGGTGGACAGAACTGGTAGAAACCCACCCCTGTTGTTTTCATACTCAATCTTTTTTCTACCAATTATTCCTGCCACATTATTTGATTGTAAGAATTTGATTTTTTTTTAAACAAAGAGCTATTCTACTGATGGAAGATAAACAAGAGTTCCAGGCTCCTTTACATATTTCTTTCCAACATTTTGTTGTATGGGAAACAATAAAAAGATAGAGAAAGCATATAGAATATGGCTTCTAGAATTCTTTCCAACCCATCAATAGTAGCTCATATCTGTATCAAATGATTGGGAGGGGAGGGGCTTAAAATATAATATTTGCCACTCATTCTGAGCACTTGCTATGCTTTTCCCATAGATATGCACATTTTTTCTTGACTTTCCCCCCCATAATTCTAGCCAAATGTAGCTCATTTTTTGCTTGGTCTTTTTTTTTGGGGGGGTGGGGGGGTTGCCTCCTCNACTTTCCCCCCCATAATTCTAGCCAAATGTAGCTCATTTTTTGCTTGGTCTTTTTTTTGGGGGGGGTGGGGGGGTTGCCTCCTCCCCCAAAGATCAAATTTGGTGCTACTCAGCTTGCTAAGAATTATCTTTGTTGACAGAAAGAATTCAGATTCTGTTTACATAATTTCTTTCCAAGATTGTATTGCATTGGAAAGAATAAAAAGGTTTCCTCTGTGTGTGTGTGTGTGTGTGTGCATGAACACACCAATTGCACTTTTGTGTTTGTTTTTATATAATAATTTAACCTCCTTACTTGCTCTTAACTTCTAAGAAAAAAAAATATTGTTTTCAAGACATTTTTTTATTTCATTTTTTTTGGCTTAAGAATTTATTGCCAATTCTCTAAGGAAATCTATTAAACCCACTGGACATAATTATCCAATAATAGTCAAATACACAATAAGACAATGTTTACAAGTGGCACCTGAGAGTAAAATGGGATCATGGCAACTAAAACTGACAATAGTTCTTTTGCGGACCAAAAAAATATTTCCTGGTTAACAGTTTACAACAGCTTGCCTTTTATAAATTCTTCATGCTTTTCTAATTTTTTCCTTAATGTCCTCAATGACAGAATTTCCACTGCTTCTCTAGGGAATTTATTTCTCTCTGAGATTCTTCACTGCCAGTAACATTTCCTAACAATGTAACATTCAAGCTGTTCCTTGTAACGTTTTCTGAAGCACTCCAAATCATTCCTATTCATCAGCGAGAAGCACGTGTTGCACTTTATGCTGATCGTTTCTTATCAAAAAAGCAGATTTCAGCATTAAAAGAACTCTATTGATTGCAATTTTGCTATTATCATCATTTATACTAATTTCTCTTTTCGACAATAAGAAAAGAGTTAAAGAAGGAAAGGTGTAAGTAAGCAATATTGACTAAACATTTAAATTTTTGCATAATTCCAAACAGGAATTATGACATTAGGGAAATTGCAGAATACACTGGACAGTTCTTGACTTATGATCACATTTGGGATAGAACTTTGGTTGCTACATGAATCAGTTGTTAAGTAAGTCTTGACAGGTTTGTTAAGCAAATTCCAAGGCCCCATTGATTTTGCTGTCAGAAGCTGGCTAGGAGGGTTGCAAATGGTTATTACATGACCCCAGGACACTGAAATCACCATAAATACATGCCAGTTGCCAAGCATCCAAGTTTTGATCACATGACCTTAGGGATACTGCAATAGCTGTAAGTGCAAGGATTGGTTGCAAGTCATTTTTCTTAGTGCCGTTGTAAACTCAATCACTAAATGACTGGTCATAAATTGAGGACTGCCTACACCTTTCTCTATTGCCATTTAGACATATGAAGTCACTTTTAAATTCATTCCCACCCATCCATTTATGTCACCTAATAGAATAATTTTCCTCTGGATCACATTCCTTTAGAATGTTGCACAATTTTCCCCAAACTCCTCTCTCTTCTTCTAGTATCACCATCCTGCTATCTCCAATTTTTGGGTTCTATTTTCACATGCATACATCCTACTTGTTGAGATATATTTTAATTTAATTACATGTATTCAACTCCTTTCTGCAAGGTCAGACTATTTTCATTCAGATCCACAACATTCCCTTCCCCATTTCCTTGATTTCACAGGCACTCTGCATATCTATTTTATTTTATTGCAGCTGTTAGTGTATTAATTCTAGTTTTTCACTATTTACATCCCAAGATGAAATCATGGGTGCAATAAAGTAGCCTATTCTACACCATTTCTGTCCTAAAAAGTTTTTTTAAACCCAAAATACATTGGGTAATGGACTGAATATGCAAAAAAGATAGTGTATATTTAAAGGAGCTCAGGAAATGGATAAAGACAATGAACTTAAAACAAAGCATCATACATAAATAGGATATCAATAGGATTTGTACAGGATGAAAAAAATGGAAGATATTTAAGTTACTCATTTATTTTAGGTTTCTTAAACCGAACACCCCAGAAAGTGAGAGTAAAAAGTCTGAAAACAAGCAATTCCACATTGATCTTCTATTTTGGATTACAATTATAGCTATACATACAAACACATCCAGAATAATATTTAATTAGAGAAAGAATACTAACTTATCACAGGATATTTTTCCTTGCTTATCTGTCAAACATGAGACATGATTTATTATCTAATTAGATTAGTAAAATATAAATGGAATTTAAGCAGAAATTCAATATAGAAAAGGTAAAATTTCCCTGAGCTGATGTTGATACTACATTCTTGGTGACTACTACATGGACCCACACACATTATTTTCTTCACAGAAATATGGAAATGAGTGGTCATTACTTTCCTCAGAGGTTTTTCCAATCTCTCAAGTGAATCTACAACTGTTTTCTTCCAACATCTAATAAAGTTCAGACCCTGCCTAGCTTTTCAGAATGCAATGAAGCCGCCAAGGTTTGTTATATGCTGCCATCTGTTCAGATAGTATCTTGCTTGTGTCTTGGTAGACTATACATATTTTCACATGTCTGGACACACAACCTACCACTGTTTTGATTATATGACACTATTCTCAGACATGCTGATCTATCTTAATAAACACATAATACTATTTTAGCCTTTATCATCCGCAGTAGACCTTTTTTTTTTTTTAAGCAAAGAGAGAGATACACTTTTAATTNACCTTTTTTTTTTTTTAAGCAAAGAGAGAGATACACTTTTAATTCAGTCAATAAATGTTGTGCATATAAGTTTGCCAGAGACACCTATGTCCTAAGAAAGCTTTGGTACTTTAGAATGAATGTGTAGTAAAGTAATAGCTTAGCTAAAACAAAGTAATATGACATTTTGAATATAGTAGCTCAATTTCTTTTTTCATTCAGATTCTGTAATAGAGTTATACAGTATATTTATTGTATTTATATCTCTGGTCTTTATATTTCATTAAACATCCCCACTGGTATGTACATTGCCATAATTATGTTAATACATGATTTGTACTTGGCTCTCTCAACTGTTATACAACTACTGTTATACAATTACTCACTCAACAACAGAACTATCAATATGATACTGCAACAGGCCATTATATAAAATAAAACATTTCTCAAGGACAAAGTCAAGTCAACCCCCTAATGGAAATATGACCCAATCAGCCAGTGTCGGCAATATTTGACTATATGAGGTAATAGTCTGGTAGAAGAAGGAGGGGAGGTGTTATTATGAGAAAACTCTTAAGTGTAGAAATTCTGATTCATTTATAATTTTATGGCAACAGATACTAGCTATATTTTACAAGCTTTGTGTAATGTGGCAATTATAACTATAATAAATTTTTCACTGTGATAATATAATTTAGTTTCATTTATTATAAATATACAACAATAAAATTTGGAATATATTAGATAATAGGCAAAATGAAAATTGATAAGGTTGCGCTTGAAAATTCCTTGTTTTGAATATTTTTTGAAGAAAGAACTTCTAGAACTTTTGTTCTATGTATTTTTAAAAAGGATCCATCAGAGTCAGGAAAGTGAGCACCATAAAGTGAGCCACTATAATCAAATGCATAAATATAGGCAGGCCTTACTATTTATTTATGCTCTCCCATTTATGATGAATCTTCTTTGAATGTTATTTATATAAATATGATGAGTATCATATTTTTATCATGCATCTTTGGTAGACATCCCTCTTCTTCTACAAGAGGGAGAGGTCATCTCTAACTAGCAGGCTACTCCTGAGGTCCAAGACTGCACTGATAGCATATTTTGTTGTTTTTGTTTAAAATTAATAAGATAAATAGGTATGGGAACACATCCAAGGGTAACACTCTTAAGTGCTCAAAAAACAGCCTATAATCAGCCTGTAAAAAAATGGTAACTTGGAGTAATCTGATTGGAGCTGGAGGGGGATTAAGACTCAGAATGGAAGTTATTGTCTCCCAATCCCAGTCTTGTCCTAAATCCAAATAAAATGTTTAAAAATAAGCCAAAGTTGCTGTGTTGGGGGTCAATTTCAAATTTTATTGGAAAGTGAGATTGTTAAAATTGAGTATGGGAAGTATATTACCTCTTGGAAGCCTCCCATACTTATTACTCTGAAAAACTTTTTAAAAAGAGACAAGAAACAGGCCAAAAATGCAGCAATGATCTTTCTTGCACTGTTGTCACATTACTAATAGCCTCCTCAATCGTTCAGAAATTTGGGAGTCAGAGTCTTGTCCCACAGTGTTTCAACAACTCCCAAACCCCATTTTATAAGATCAACGCATGGACAAAAGAAGCTATGCCTGCCAAGGTTCTTTTGTGGTACAATGATTAAAGAATATAGTTTTACGCTTGATTTAAGAAACTATTCTTAATTTCTCAATGTATCCCACAGAGCTTGGCAAACGATGGATCCTACCTAGAGTAAGACCACCAAAGTTGTTACATTGCAATAACATTTGTCAATTTTCCTGGCCTTAACCTACTATATTTCCCTGAAAGGAAAACATAGAATGTGGATTGCTGCTAGGTATGAGGGGCTTGTTGAAAGAAGTAAAAACGTACTATGTAAGAGCATGCTTCTGCCCACTTTTTTATATGAAGAAACAGTTATTATGTGTGTCAGGAGAAACACAAAAGTGAGTTGAATGCAGTCAGAATGGAGTACTTAAAACAAAAAATAGGGCAAAGAACAAACAGGGTAAAATCAAAGGGCATATTGACAGAAATATACACATAGGCGTTCAGAGAAAGGCTGCAGAAATCTTGCTCAGCAGCACTATATACTGTACTTACTCTGTAGTAAGTCTCACTGAAGACAGTGGCTCTTATACTCAGCAGTTTTATACTTACGTTTAGGCATATTAAACTAGTCCTATTCAGTCAGCTACCTGGATATCTTCATGTGTACACTAGAATGTAGACCTTTTTATTGTTTCAATTACTTATTTTCATTACTTAACATCTTTTTCATTAACTCACTTTCATCAACATCTTTCTTTATTAGAATGATCACAACAAGAGATTACAGATGTGTGAAAAGCATTCCGCTACTTCTGCATATCCCAAAACAACATGGCACATGTCTGCTGCTATGCAACAGTTTCATGTACAGGTAGACTCTGATTAATGACTGCCCTATTTGGCTATCACTCAAAGCTATATTGACACTGAAAAAGTAATTTTATGGTCAGTCCTCCTATTTACAACTTTCACAGCATCCCCAGCGTTAGATGATTGAGATATGAGCAATTACAACTCGTGGGCATTTACAACTGCCGCAGCACCCACATGATTACCATTTGTGTGTTTGACAGCCAGCAGTCAAAAAAGCAAACAAAAAAGCAGATTCAATGGAGATGCTAGCAGTAAAATTGCAAACAATGGCCATGTGATATATCACCTAATGGCTCAATGTTGCTTAATGACAGATTCGCCAGGCCCCATTGTGGGTCATTAAGTAAGAACTACATGTATGTCCATATTCTTCCATGGATGTGGCTATCCAATTCAAATGACTTTGGAATTCAATTCAAATTTGGAACACGATAAAAAAAAAAACCACCTGGGAACCAAGTACAATTTCTTTAGTCCGTAAAAGTCCTTAAAATATTTATCAGGACTAATTTAGTACCTTGGTCCACTGTCTATGATTAAAGCTAAGTAAAACAGGCTAGCTAGATGCTTATCAAAGGAGTCAAGAGTATCCAGATTTTTGGGGGCGAGTGCCCATTTCTACAGGGCAGGGACCACAATACAGAAGGCATGCAAAGTACCTGCCTTGTGTCCTGAAGGGCTTAAAAGATGACAACCAGCACCCTGAATTGCATATGGAAGCCTGCTGGAAGCAATTGCAGGAGTAGCTGTACAACATGGCTATACCAAAGTACAATTATAACTACCTGTGCTACCACATTCTGGACTTGTTGCAACTCCTGAGCAGTCAAATGTAAATGCATTGAAGCAGTCCAAATAGGAGGAGATATGAATAGAACCTCCTGTTCCAAGAAATACTGTTGTCTCAAATTGCATACCAGTTCTGCCTGGGCGAATTCCAGAATTAAAGATAGAAGATCATGGTACTGGGAGATCCCCAAACCCACAGTTATTCAGTGCTACTAGGATTCAGTCTATCCCTTCCTACCCAGACACTAACAGCCTCTAGAAACTGGAAAAGAAGTTTGGCAGCATCACTTGGTCAGCCACAAGTGTATTCAATGCCATCTCAGGACTATATATGTACCCACATCCCGACGGTACTTACTTTGTAGGTGTAATGCTAAGGATGTCCCAAACATGCTTTTCCAAAAGGCAACTAGATTTTCTTTTTTCTTTTTTCCTTGAAAACATTTCACTTCTCATCCAAGAAGTGTCTTCAATTCCAGGAAGAGGCTTCTTGCATAAGAAGTGAAACATTTGCAAGGGGGAAAAAAACCCAAGAAGTTGCCTTTTGGAAAAGCATCTTTGGAACAACAATGACCTGAATGATTGAGAATCTCCATAGACATAATACTAAGGAGAAACAATGACTCAGTTCAAATATTAAATCAATAGCACAGTGTAAGTCACTTCTGTATGCTATGTCAGCACTGTCAAGAGAGCAGGTGCAATTAATATGCTCAGACAGCCATCAACACTGATTTTGCTGTCTAATCAGCAGCAGGAGCAGGGTTTCAACTTCGCAGAAGATATATATGTGATTAGTGCTATTTCTATAATACTGTTATGAAATGGGTGATAAACTGCCAGTTGAAACAAACAGTTTAGAGTGGCAGAAGAACAATATGGAAATGACAAATTTGATATTTAAATTTTAGGTGCACGGTAGGAGTTTGGATCATTATTGTCCCTTCTGCGTCTGGATTTTGGCTTATCTACAAAATCCGTTGCTTACGGATCCGTTGCTTATCTACAAAATCCGTTGCCCTGCAGCATCCATCAGAGTGCCACATATAGTTTCAATTTGACCCTTCCTACAGAACTGTTTCCTGCATATAAAACCAAAAATAAATTCCATTTGATTCACAGCCTTCCAGGCTTTCTATAATGACTCTCTTATCAGTTCCAGATTGAATAAAATAGAGCTGCAGCTGTCAAAAGTAGTATTTTTATTTTAAAAAGGTGAATCTTAATTTATTTTAGGACAGCATAGGATCCTCTAAGTACAAGTCACAACCAAGTTTATCTCAAGCCATCTGATTTTAGCTCTGAGTGGCACTTTTTCTTCCTCGTGAAAATTAAACTTTCTTGTAAAAAGCTTACAAACAAAAATCCTGTCTTGTGCAAGGGAATAGAAATCCTGAAAAGTGCTTTGAAGATTTTATTACAATACTATTTTTTAATGGTACATATTAGATTTAGATGATTTAATGGTTTTAAAAAGAAGAAGAATGGAATAAGTAATGGATAAAGGCAAATTTTAATTAGAAAGTCTGAAACCTATTTTTAAGCTATTTTAGGTTCAGTGAGTTAATCCAACAAAAAGAAAAATATTTATGAAGAAGATTTATGAAGGAGAAGCCAGTTTGATGTGATAGTTAAGGTGCTGGTTAAAACCAGAAAACGATGAGTTTAACCCTTCCTTGGGCATGAAAACTCAGCTGGGTGACTTTGGGCCAGGCATTCTCTCTCAACCCAACCCACTTCACAGGGTTGTTGTAGGGAAAATAGGAAAGAGCACTTGTATGTGTTCATTGCTTTGAGTTGTATATGAAAAAGGCAGGATAAAATAATAATTCCTAATTCAAGCAATCTAAATGGGAGAGAAAGAGACAGACAGGCAGTTTTCTTGTATTATTTTCTATTAGTAATATTTTAATGATATATAAATCTATTTATATTAAAACAATGACAGATGTAAAAGCAGGTGATCTCCTGTAAGCAAGAGATCCCTCTGAAGACTTTTCCTTTTAAAAATAATGTGAATGTGCACTTTTTAATATGTTGTCTAAATCAGGGATCTCCAACCTTGGCAACTTTAAGACTTGTAGACTTAAACTCCCAGAGTTCTGGGAATTAGGCCAGTAATTAAACAGGTCACCACGAGACTGACCAGATTTTATGACTTTTTTGTGGCAACCATTATGCAAGTCACCATGGTCATTAAACAAAGGCTGTGGTTGGTAAATGAACACATTGTCTGCAATGGGTGTTTTTTTTTGTGAGAAATTGTAAATAAATGGTTTCCATAAAAAAATAATAAATCACAATGATCATGATCTTGTGATGCTATAAATGGCTGTAAAATGGGTTGCTGGTTGCCAAATGTCCAAAATGTGATCGTATGAAGTCAGAACTTTGAATCCAGGTTACTTTGGGGTCTGTTTTAACTTCAAATGGTTGCTAAGACACAATTGTAAGTTGAAGACTACCTGTTTTATATAAAGCAAGCCATCCTATGTCCATGGAGGGAAGTTAGCAAAATAGTTGAAATAGCAGCTACAACCACACAATCAAAGAGAGGGGGCTTTGATTGTATGCTTACTGATGCCATCTCAACCATCTCAGTATGGTTTACTGATGCCAGTACTAATAGAGCTAGAAAGTTATTTTTTACTCTTCTTTTTTGTGGAAAGATTTGCAGCAGCAGAGGGTTCTTATTCATTTTATTTTCATAATCCAAAAAATAAGAACCATTATAATGTGGTCAAAAAAGACAAAGTAAAAAAAAATAAACTAAAATAGTAAGTTAGGCCTACATGGGCCTTATGTTTATACGAACACATTCTCCTAGCCTGTTTCAATTAGTGATTCTTTACAGAATGAATCAATACAGCTCAAATTAATAGCTAGTAATCTGATTTACATATGACTAATTTTGAATCAGAACTAATGTGTGCAATTATACTATTCAAAATACAAGCATGTGAAGGATTTCAGGAATTTTTACTCAGTTAAGATCAAATTTGCTCCAATTTTTCAGCTATTCATATTGTCCCTCTCACATATATTCTTTTGGATTATGACGATAAAATAAATAAAAAACCTCTGCTGCTGCAAAACCTCCACACAGAAAAAAAGAATAAAATTTAAAAACTTGCTAGATCTAGTACTGTTTGTATGTTGTGTGGGTGGATGGGTAGGTGTCTGAAAAGTAAGTGAACTGTATTTTTAATGAATGATAGAAAATGGATAGTAACAAGCTACAAATTGATATAGGACAGATATTCCACACTATGCAGTGAAAATGTATGAAATCACTAACACTTTGTAAGTCTTGAAATCTGCGCTACAGAAAGTAGCATCTTTATTTAAAATTGCAAATTATATACTATACAATATTCTTGTTCTCTTCAATGCATTTTTTTTCTTTTTCTTTTGGAATATATCTGGCTGCCTGATTCAATATTCTTTCTCTTAAATTATACTGAGGAATCCACTTCATTCAAATCTTCATTCCCAGAAAGCTTGGCTTGACATAGGGGACTTGGCTGCAGTGGCCAAATTAACTGAGACAGGTTTCTAACTGAAGATTCTCCAGGCGGCCCTTAACAGCCTCTGATGTGGGCCCAGATCTCCTTCAAAAATTGATCCATTTTTTTTAACATACTAGAAAACAAAGGTCTGATACAAAAGGGGATAATCTTATTCCATGTAACCAATTAATGTAATCAAACATAAATGAAACAAAATCTAAACATAATCAAATTTAGTTTTCTTCTTGGCTTCATTTATTTTTTTCCCCCTGGCCCATTTTGGTTAGCATGCCTGACAGGCTATTGAAAAGCCAAGTGCAGTTTTTAGCCATATAAGGATAAAAAAATAAAAGACAGATTGAATAACTAGAATCTTGTCACTGAACATTGTAAATAATAATTTAATATGTCCAAATGAGAAATGTTACTTTTCATTGTTTTGAATGAAATTGCGAAGCTGACAGTATGATAACACAAGAAGCTGTAAAGCATGACACATTGTATACTTGTCTGTGTTATGTCAAAAACGGTACCTAAATTCTAGATCTTACATGCATATACACAATACAGTTGTAGAGCCTGGTAGGGAAATGGCAAAATTCTGAGAAACAATTCTCCACAGCATATCTCCTGGAAGTTTCTCCAGGATTTTAAACATGAGTTAAACTTTTTGCAAATAATTTTATTAAGTTTCAGAAGATATATAACAGAGGTATCAAACTCAATTTCATTGAGGGCATCAGGGTTGTGTTTGATCTCAGAAGGCTGGAGGGGGGCGTGGCCAGGGGGCACAGTCATGGTACGCATGGCCAGCTTGATGTCACTGGTGTCAGGGGCACCTGTAGTAACCAAGTGCTAAGACAGGACTTCCCTGAGACCTTTACTCACTTTCATTATAATTTCTTCCTTCCTTCCTTTTCCTTCTGCCTTCATTCTCCTTTCTTCTTCCTTCCCCTCTTTCCTTATTTTTCCTTCCTTGTTCTGTTCCCATTTTCCCTTCTTTTTCTTTTCCTTCCTTTTTCCCTTTCTCCTTTTCTGTCCCTTCTTGTTCAAATGCAAAAGGGGAAACATTTCTTCTTTTGTTTTATTTTTAGTTTGTTTTGATAGCCCTCCACCAGCAAAAATTGAGCTCTTTCCAGGCTGGCCCTATGGACCAGATATAAGCACCCTGGACTGGATCTGGCCCGTGGGCCTTGAGTTTGACACCCCTGTTATATAACATAAATATTATAACACAAATGGGAAAATACCATAATCCAGTTGATTGTTAAATATTCTTTCTTCCATCTCTGATATCCCTCCCATGATATGGGATAGGAAGGGAAATTGATGAAATCTGTTTTCCACCTTTCGTTAATGGTCCTATCCTTCCAAGAGATTAGATTTCCTTCTTTCATTTGGAGCAGTATTAGCATTTAAGATTCAAAGATATTACTCTTTCTCATGTCAAATTCTTGATGAGAGTTTTCAGAAGTATACAAAGCTGATTTATTGGAATCTCAAAACCTCTCACATTCAGGTGAAAATTTTAAAATGAAAGAAGAAAACAGGCTACCACAATTACTCAACCCTGGTGAATAATTTTAAGTTTATCATGTGTGTTCCTTAACCACTAAAAGAAAGGATATGTCCATATTTGGAATTGACAAAACAACAGATATTAGAAGACTACTCTGTTCAAAAACTGGTGGGGAAAGATTTTAAGCAATATTAATATTAATATTAATATTAATTAACATTTAAGCATAGAGTTCCTGAAGATACTAGAATTTTGAGTAGAACACCATTAATTAGCAAGCTTGTGACATAGTTTCAACTGTGGCTTCAAGTGAAATTTGGTCAAACAGTTACAACCAGCTAAAGATTATTGTTTTGTGATTGACAGGTAAGCATGGCATATATTTTTGTCTTTGGGCTTTGTAACTAATCATGATTTTAGATGTTTGTAGCTCCTTGCTGCTTGATAGTTACACTCTGTTTCCTTACCCACAGAATGTTACTGAATGTATCAGAAAATAAATTATAGTAAGTATCAGAAAATAAATTATTTAATTTAATAAATTAAATAAATATACATATTGTTTATGTTTTCTTTAACATAAACAATGACTTTAAGTTTACCCTGAAGTTGTTTGATATACTATGAGGAAAAAATAAACAGAAAACACATAATGGATGGAATGGCAATATTTTTATACAGTTGGATTCTGATGAAATGAATGTAGGAGACTAAGGGAAACCAGAGCTAGGCCCCATATATTCTATGGATTTTAACTAAGAATTTTAGATTTAAAGCTTTCCCAGCAAGCAGCTCTAATGTATCTCTGTCCTTTTTATTCCCATTTTATCCCCCTTCCTTTTTAAAAGAGTTCAGTTTACTGACCTATCTGAGAAACTGCTTGTTGTTCAGATGCTTATCATGTAGAATTGATTTCTTATTACAAGAAAAATCATAATAACAATCAGTTATTATTATTACTGCTATATTGTATAAAAACAATTATGTTAAAATATGGAGTGAGTTAAAATTGGATTTGCAGATGAGAAAATTGCAGATGAGAAAATTTTACCCTGAATGCTATTTCTCCTTTAGACTATAGAGAAGAGCAACTAAGATGATCAAAGGTCTGGAGACAAAACCATATGAAGAACAGCTGCAGATTTTGGGTCTGGCTAGTCTAAAGAAAAGAAAAATTAAGGGTGACATCATAGCAGTATTTCAGTATTTGAGGGGCTGCCACAAAGAAGGGAGTCAAATTATTCTCCAAAGCACCAGAGGGCAGGACAAGAAATAATGGTTGGAAACTGATCAAAGAGAGAAGCAACTTGGAGTTAAGAAGGAACTTCCTAACAGTAAGGAAAATTAACCAGTGGAACAGCTTGCCTTCAGAAACTGTGCATGCTCCATTCACTGGAGGTTTTAAGAGGAGCTTGACAGTCACTATAAGATTGTATAGGTTCTCCTGCTTGAGCAAGGAGCTGGACTAGAAGACCTCCAAGGTCTCTTCCAATTCTATGCTATGCTATGCTAATTTTGATTAAAGACATCTCCTTTAAACAATAGCATAAGGATATTTTTAAATTTATCTGACAAAACAAAAAAATCAAGAATTAAATATAAACTTTTACAAGTTGTGAAAGAAAGGGGAGGTCTTGGTTTGCCTGATCTTAGATTGTATTATGTTTCATGTTGTTTGGTATGGTTGAAAGACTGGATGACTCTGAGAATCAAAGGCTGTTAAATCTTGAAGGCTTTGATCTAAAGATTTGTGTGGCTTCCTTATTTATGACAAAATAAGATAAGGTTTAATGCAGGTTTTAAGAAACATTTTATGAGGCAGTTGATTGGTTGTATCTGGGTGAAGTATAAAAGAAAGCCCTTCCACTAAGATATCATTGTGGATATCACTACAGGAAGTACTATACAGAAAAGAAATGTTAATTGAATCCAAACAGATTACATATCATGACCTATTGTTATTGGAAGAAGAACCTAAGGTAAAAACTAGGGAACAACTAGTAAGTGATTACTTAATTGTGATAGGTTTAATTATCATAGGCTATTTGAAAGGTTTAAACTTGATTAAAAAAAGTTTTGTTTTTACAGCTGACAAATCTGAATTGGAATGGAATTTATACTCAGGAGATAACCACTTGATCTCTAAAGTTTATAAAATGCAACTTAGGATGAATTTGGAAGATGAATATGTTAAGGACTGTATGATAAAATGGGTGAAAAGCCTAGGTAAGGTTAGATCAATAGGAAAATATGTGGATTAAGGTTTAAAGTTTACTTTGATTCACAGTTTGAAAGAAAACTTAATAAGATTATTTCTCTTTCTCTCTCTCCCTTCCTCTTTTAATGGTATTTGACTCCAGACAGATTGGCAAGAATTATAATGGAATTTCCAATAAATGTTGAAAATGTAATCAAACTCCAGGAACATTTTATCACATGTGGTGGTCTTGTACACATGCTAAACCATATTGGATAAATATAATAATGGTTATGCAAAAAGTACTTAAAGTGCAAATATTAATGAAACCTGAAGCTTTTCTTTTAGGTATTATTGTTAAACCAACAAAAATAATTTTGAATTTTATTTTTCTATATGGTGATAGCTACAAGAACTGTGTATGCCAAATATTGGAAAGAAAAAGGAATACAACAGTGCAAAAATCTCTTAAAATGCTTCATTATTTTGGATATCATTTTCCCATTCAACTGCTACAAGCACAGTGGTACCTTCAATGAACGTAATCTGCATTCTTTTATAGCCAGCAGCAAATCTTTCCTAAAGTTATGGAAAAGTATTACTATTAGTCTCATTACCTCTATATCTTTTTCTTTTCAAAAAGACTGGAAGACATTTTTTAATTTACATCTGATAAAAGGTCATGCATCTTTAATAAAAAATGAAGCACAGATTCATTGAGTCAGGTGACAAGTCCCAAGATCAAAGATTGGTGCTTACAAAAATGCTCTGCCTTTCTAACACTCCTCAGTGATCATACATGGACTGCATTTTATATGCACTCTACTTAATCAGCAGAAACATCTATCTTAATTTATGTATGATATAATACTTCTACATCCTGGTATTGTTGTTTTTCCTTTCTTTTCTAGAATACAAAGGATTGTTTCTCTTTTTATTTCTTTCTACACAATTCAAGCTTAAAAATACCGGTAGGGCAATGTTTTAAAATATTACATAATTTCTATTGCAACTGCCCTTATACATTGTATTTCACTGACACATTATGCATTCAGAAAGAAAGTAAAAGGCTTAATTTATTGCTGTGTGGCACACATACACACAGGTCCTATGCATAATTTCCTGGAGCAACTGCCATTATACATCATATTTCACTGATACATTATGCATTCAGGAAGTGTGGGGGGGAGGAGGGCAGAAAGAGAGAGAGAAAGAGAGAGAGAGAGATCTCCTATGCACTCATGGCTTAATATGACTCAATGGCATATAATTATACAAAACCTCCTTAGATTAAACACATATATTTCATGTATTAAGATTAGGTGTTGAGGTTATGAGCTGCCCGTGTTAGGCTTCAAGCAAACAGAATTAATTTAACTGGTCCAGCCATTTTGTTGAAGTTAGGTGAGCTTTGGGATAACGAAGAAATGACTATAGGACTTGGGCCTTTTTTATTTTAACAACATTATTTGTTATCAGCCATACTGTAAGAGTTTGGGATGGCTCACAGTTACCCAGTAACTTTCATGATAAAATGGAGGCTTGAACTTGGCTGCCATTGCCTGAGCAAATACTTAAAACAAATACACATTAGAATTTTTCTTTATGAGGACACAGGCAAAAGTATCAGCTGAAAAAAAGATGTGTGTATTTGTGTGTATGGATTCCATACATACATGGGAAAAAAATGAGAGGAGAAAAGTTTCCTAGCAGCCAGGAAATGCTTATCAGCAATGCTTCCTTTTTAACTGCTTTCATATTTGTACACTGTCAAACTTGGCTGCCTTGCCTAATTGGACCTTCCCCCCACATTCACTTCAAAGAGCAAACTACGAATGTTTCATAATGTCACAAAGGCTAATGACAACCCTCTCTGAACTTGCAACCTATCTGTATTTATTAGTCTTTTTCTTTTTGTAAATAGGAGACCCATCCTAAGCTAGTTCTGAATATAAGACATTCTTGACCACGTTCAGGATATGTCTGTGCTTACAAAAGGAAACTACAATTTTCTGTACTGCTTTTTATTTCCCTCAGTTAATAATGCCTGGAATAACTGAAAGGGTGATAAGGTCATGGAGTAGTTTCAGTGCAAGACATGCTTTCATTTATATTCGCACATTCAGAATTCACTCATTTTGATTGCACTCTTTCACATTCATACTATTTCGTGGCACACATGAAATCTTCAGGACAGTCCAACAACATTTTTGAGCTATATTTTAAACAAATGTCACTCTACAAGTGTCTTCAGCTTTTGATGCAGCATTAATTATGAAATGCTCTAAATAGAACATTTTATCAGATAGGCGAGCAAACAAGCGTTTATAAGCCCCAAAAGTTTAAGCACTACTTACACAATTTCATCATTCTGAAATTCAAGCTCTCCATAGGTGTCCTCGAAGTCCTCTCCGCCTCCCTTGGCTGTGCCTTCAATTGTTTTGTAGGGCACAATAACATTTCCTCGAGCTCCAGATGTCCGCAGCACTTTCACTTCCATGGTCCCCACACTCTCGCTTACATGAGTGACTGGTTCCTCAAAAGTAAATATGCCAGCATGATCATCATCAAAGATTGTAACTGTGGCTGTAACAGGTGACCCCAGGCAAGCTACAGTTGCAATGTGGTTGCCCTCTAGAACACCTTCTTCAGATTGCTCTGACACTTTCACATTATTGAGGTGAACAAGGAAATTCTCATCTTCCTCAAATATGTCATCATCAATTATACCAACTCTTATTTCTTTTTGTGTCTCACCTGGTTTAAATACCACTGTCCCTTCAGTGAACTCGTAATCAGACCCTGCATTGGCTGTGCCATCTTCTGTTCTGAAATCAACCAACACTGTTTTGGTCAAATCACCACCTCGACGAGCAATTGTTAGAGCTACTGTGCCACAGTTCTCAAGGCATTGGTAGGTGCTCTGCTCAAAATAGACCTTACTGACAGGGTCATTGTCTGCCACTTCACAATTGACCTCATGCATGCTGACTGCTTTTCGTGCTTGGTCAGCTGCATGTCGCTTCAATATGTTGCCAGCTCCAGTCATTAACCGAGTAGCCTGAATGCGATAAAAGGCACGACTCTTTTGTTGCTGACTCAGAACTTGATAATTAGCTAGTTCTATTAGCTGTTCAATCTCTTTGTCTGGATGCTTCTGTTTCAATTCTTTCAGGATTCTAGCCATTTCTCTCCTTGCTTCTTCATCGTCTTGATCCTTCTCATCCACCTCTAGGACTAGAGTGCCATCCAAGAAACTTTCAACATGGGAATTAACTATCTTTCCATCCATTTCAATATCAGCCTTAGATGGTGGCCCTTCACCCTCATGTTCAATTATCATGCCTCTCTGTTTTCCAGCTCTGTACTTCTTGTAGACATACTTGTAGAATAAAAGCCTTCGATCAGCAACCCATGCAAATACCACACAAATGGGAAAAAAGAAGAAAGTGAGTAAACCTTCCCAGACTTCTACTATCCCAGGTGATATAACTGACAAAATTAAATATAGCCAAGTGTAGGCAAAAATGCTCCAAGCTGCAGTGACAAAAAACACACGAAGATGTTTAATCTTCCTGATTTCTCCATCAGGAACAACATAAACACAAAGGGCTATAATGACAAACATATTAAAGGCAGCACTTCCTACAATAGTGCTTGGCCCAAGGTCTCCTGCCTTGAAGCCATGACCACACACTTCAATGACAGATAGGAGGATCTCAGGTGCAGAAGAGCCCAAAGCCATCAATGTTAAATTCGAGACAGTTTCATTCCAAACTCTTACTGTTGTCTTGCTGGTCTCACCATTGGGTTTCTTGATTGTTATCTCTCTCTCTTGGGAAGTAATAACTTCGATGGATGACATGAAACGATCTGCTATAATAGACACTCCTAGAAACATGTAGACCATGGCCACAAAGTATACAGTAGCTCTTGCTATTTTATCACCAAATGAAGGATCTTGAGGTTCCCAAACTGGCAAAATTACACCTTTCTTGCAGAAATAGGAACCAGAACATTCTTGAGAATGATTGGTTTCTTCAGGTTGATGTTCTGTACGTACTTTGTCCACATGGCATAGCAAAAGTGCAACAATTAAAAGGAGAAGAACACCAGGCAAGGCAGTTGAATTCCTTAATCCCATCATGATTGTTCTGTCAGACCAATTTCCAAATCTTTTCTAACCTGCAGAATACAAAAATGTGAAATATATTACCAACATTCAACTGAAGAAAGCTATAGCTTTTTTTCTTTCTATAAGGTTCACCATTTTACATTATCTTTTACCTTCTAGGGGGAAAAAACTGATTTTCCAAAAATTCAATTGCTGAATTATATTTTTAAATCTATAGATGTACTCTCAAATAATAGTTTTCTATTCAACTTGTATTCAGGTTAAAGTCATTGAAACAATGGTACAGGTTAATGGTATAGGTTATTGAATATACAACTATATCATTTCTGAAATTGTATTTTCTGATTTAGAAATAAATAAAATACAATGTAATATTCAGTAATGTATATCATACAGAATAGTTACATTTAATGTTTCTAAGATTGTGTGGACTTCAACTCCCATCATGGCTGGCTGGGGAATTTTGGGAGTTGAAGTCCATACATTTTAAAGTTGCTCAGGTTGAGAAACACTGGTCCAGCTAGATGTGAAAAAGCCTGAACGATTTTCCATACTGTCTACATATGTATGGAAATCCCCAGAGCAAGTCCAAACCTTCTTTCTACAATCATTATCAGAATTATTTATTTCTATTTTGTGCATTGTATCTTTTATCTACTAACTGATCCATAACAAGCATTTCTCTTTTATATCATGACCATTAGTGTTTGCTTAGCAATATTTGGGAAAAAATAATTAAAAGTTTTTGAAAAGTCTAAGTAAACAGTATTTTATTTTTAATGATATTTTCCCAGATCTCATCAATCTGACACTTGAAATTATTCTTTCGTAAAACCTATAAATGCATAAACTTCCATGGTTAAAACATTAACATTGAAAACAGGATCAAACCACTAGGCATACTTGGGGTTCAAGTTGGCAGCCTGCTCCCACAGTCCTTTTATCGAAACAATACGCCTTCATGCAATTCAGACATGAAAGGAAAGTAACTGATTTATTTATTTAGGATATTTATATCCTATCTTGAGCTTTCTCATGATAAGTAGCAAAGAAATACAAAACCTAAAAATAGAAGATACAAAATCCTAGATAAAAATAAAATCCCATGGAAATGTAAAGACACATCTTAAAGCAAAGATTAAAAACATATTTTAAGAGTTCTGATGTCAGAGACCTCACGGAAACCTTCAGGTAAGCCAGCTTCTTGGGGAATAGCAGGAGATTGCATCAATTCCCAGCATTGTTGAGTCAAGGACTCACGAGGCCTAACTTTTTGAAAAATAAAATAAAACAAGTCTCTGGAGACATTGTCACATCTTCCTGTTACAAATACCTCTAGACCCTTACTCTAGATCAGGGTGTCAAACTTGCCTCACAGAGGCATCATGTAACGTATCACAAGTTTCCCCCCCTTCGCAAAACCGGGCATGGGCATGGCCAGCACATGATGCATTCAGTCCATGGACCACGAGTTTGACAGCCTTGCTCTAGATAGTGCTCTGTCCCAGATCCAACCCTGAAAGAAGGACTTGTCAAGGCAGGTATTCAATCGCCTTTCTATTGCAATGTAATTCTACTTCCACTTGATAACTTGTTATAGATTGCTCACAACAAAGAGAGACAGACTCTCATGAACAAGACTGGAAGAAGAAGTAAGCACACCTCTTTGCCTGCAGCATCCACAGATTCTTTCCACTTTTGTTGGAAGGCCCAAAGCACTTTCACGCTATTGATGCCTGTTTTTATCTAATTTTAATACTATTTTGTATTTTTAAATAGTTTATACAATATCTTATATATTTTATAAAATGTTTATAAACATTTATAAAAGTTTGCTTTTTATAGCAGGCTTTAATTGACTTTACACTGCAGAGCCTTTTTGATGAGTAGTATAAAATTAGAATGAATAAATAAATAAATAAGCAAATATGATATTACCATGTTTCTTAAGTTATATACTGTAATCAATTCACTGAGCTAGTTATAAACAATGATCCTGTCAGTAAGGTCTATTTTGATATCAATAATAATAATGAATACAACATGAAATCACAATGATGAAATAGCAGTTAGAACACTAACATTGTAAACCATTAAAATTGCTTTTAAAATACCTGGGGGGAAAAAAAGGCCTTTATCTAACATTCTAAAAACAGTAATGCAAATAGTGTTTTCAGACAAGGCACCACAAACAAAAGACTTTGTGCTTGAAGTGAAGCTATGGGTATCCTAATTCATAAACATGGGAAGAAATATTACTTCGCATACTTTTATTATTTATTTTATTGATTAGACCTCTGTGCTTCCCATCTCATCTAGAGGCAACGAAGATTAATTTTGTGTAAGACATGTAAACTGTTGGTTCCTAGAGAAAAATGGTAGAGAAATCTAACTACTACTACTGCTGCTGCTGTTACTACTACTACTGCTAATTATAATTATATTGAAATTTTTGAGTTATTATGGTCTGAGAAGTTCAGATGGCACATGCAATGAAGACATGTGTTGAATACTTTAGTCAACAGTTGAACTGCCATGCTTTGAAGTAGCTGATTCTTGATCATTTCCTAAAACAGTCCCGCATACTTAGCAAAATATGAACAATTGTTGTAAAACTCTGTTTAGTTAGAGGCACAGTTGGTATATCAGCTTAAGCTGATAAAGGGTACTCTGAGTTCCTGATGCAATATCCGTTCCTTAAATGAAGAACAACTACTTTTGGAACAGGATAAACATCACTTACTTGGGCAAGCAAACCACTCACAAAAAGGATTATTTCCATCTTCTTTGGATTGAATCTCAGTTGATAAGCTTTCATTACCCTGCCCAGACACTGATTCAGAACTTCTACTGTCTCATCTACATTAGATGAAATAGAAAACTAAAGTTGGGCATCACTTGTATATTTGGTGACACTCCACCCCTGTCCTTGATAACCTCCTACATAGGTTTCACGCAGATGTTAAAAATAATACAGTCTTAAACACAATCACAGTCTTAATCATGGTCACAATGCAAATCTGTAATCATTCAGCACCCTCTTCTTTAACTGACCATTCAAGCAAAAGTAGAACTAGAATAGTTCTGTCCTAAATGTTTTTTCTGTCCCAAAAGATACTATGGTCAGTAGTATTGAAGTCTAAGATACTGAATCAGGCTGTATCCCTCTTGTCCCTTTCCCAGGGTAGGTCACCAATATAGAAATCAAGCAAGGCAGTTTGTTACAAATTATCCCTAAAACCAGAGTAAATGTCAGCATTCCCGCGATTGCTGATTCCTATGTCTGTTTCCAAGTTGCCTATGACTTCTGTTTCAACTTCTGTTTCATTGAAGTGTACCCAGTATTGATCAGCAAGCAATTGCCCAGGGACCCTGCTCATTCTAGAAAGGAGCTCTGGGAGTCACAAACCAAGTACCCCTGGAGGCAACCTTAGTCTTAATATAACATGTTAAATATTATTCCCTACTGAGTACAGTTTCTTTGCAATGAAAGTAAAAACTGTGAGATAGGCTGCAAATATATTTAACAAATAATAAAATACAGCGGTGCTTAAAAGTTTGTGAATAGTTTTGAACTTTCAATGTTTCTGTATAAACAACATAAACTGTGATCTCTCCCACATGAATGAACAAGTATGTTTTCATTTCATTTGCTTGGTTAGATTATCTTTAAGAGGAATTGTGTGGAAAAGTGATCACATTTAGATCATATCTGGTAAAAATATCACATCATATTTAGGTAAAATATTGAAAATTCAAAGACTCCCAAACTTTTAAGTACTCCTGTATATAATATGTTTGCCTTTTAAGCAATTGAGTAATAAAGGAGTTGATTTTACCTTTCTGGAAATTCTGTGAAAGTAAGTATCTACTTAGTTCTGCACTTATTTTTAATGTGTTTGGTAGCTGCTTTTGTTCATCCTGCAGGCAGCATGAGCAAAATTTGCTGACCAAAAAGAAGTTCCTTACTTCCTTCTCTTGATGAGAGCAGGAGGTGTTAATAGATGCCATCTGTGGCATCACTTAACTAACTATTATTTATGCAAATTGTGGCATTAAAAGTGGCTTGGGAAAGGCGCTTTCCTGACAGGTTCAAAATACCCAGACGACTGCAGAAGCTAATTTTTGCTGACAAAAAAGGTTCTTCCCAACTAAAGTACAATGTTAACTTAGGCTCAGGGGACAATGCATAGATTCACGCAACAGAACTATAGAAGGGGCAAAGTAGGAGGTGTCCGTGGATGCTATCTTTGGCACTCCATTAGTTACACAAATTGTAGTGGGAAATCTGATTTTTAAAAAGCTGGCTGCTGGGAACTTAAGATCGCAATTGAGCAGCCAGCTTTTGCTTTAAGCTTAACAAAGAGGTCATTGTAACCTACAGCACTTAGTTAACACAGGCTCATGGGGGAGCCCATACAAGAAAAATATACAAAAGTAAGACTATAGCAAAAGGTAAGACCCAAGGAATTACTGTGGGTGGGACTACAGATTTAGCCTATCTTAATGGGTTTGTAAATTAATGGGGCAAAGGGAAGAAAACTCCAACAACCCCTCTCTCAATCCCAATTTTGAAAGTTGCTTTCTACTGTCTTGGGCAGAATATCGCTGGAATGGATCTTGGCCAGAGAGCAAAAATTCAGCTCATCACTGAATAGTAAAAAGAAAACTTCTTCCTCAATTAATTACATTTAAATCTAGGAAGAGGGTTCTTCTTATATTCAATGACACCAATATGGGTAGTCCTTGACTTACGATGGGTTACTTAGTGACCATTCAAAGTTACAATCATCCTTCCCAAAATGACCCATATTCGAGGGTCTGACAGCCAGCCCCATGGTTACATGATTGTATTTTGAGTGCTTGGCAACCAGCCCACATTTATAGAAGTTTGTAATGTTCCACAGTCACATGACCACAACCTGCCATTAACTTCTGTAATAGCTAGGAAAACAAATGTACAACAGATGGCAATGAGCCAGTCAATTAAAGCCAGAGTTTAATATAAAATATCAATATATGTTTATATGGGGGTGGGGGTGTTAAATGGTAGCATTGACTGGCATCTTAACTTCTTCCTCAGCAATTTCTATTTGGATGGCGCTCTGAAATGAAAACTATATCCTATATTTACTAGGGGGAATACCTGGGAAAACATAAGGACCCTTCTTTCTTTTGCTAATGATATATCTCCAGCATTCTACTTTACATTAAATTAGCAAGAGACAGGCTGGGTTCCTCTGCTTTATGTATTTTTCTTAAGTTTAAAGTACACCTATCTCCCTCATACAGCAACTGTTACTATAAAGGCTTGATGTATCCAAATTGTTTGTTTGTTTGAATGCTGCCCATCTTGCCAGAGATGGCTCTTAATTGTAGTACTTTGTCATTGTTATGACATTCATTCAATACATCAAACATTAAATAATCCTTTACTTCTGAATTCTCACATTTTCTCTGTGACAGGAAAGCATAGCAGCTGCATGAATTCTTATACCATCTTGGACAATTTGAAACCTCCATTACCCTTAACTTCAGGAAGCAGGATGCCCCATTGCTTAACAGTTCTCACAATCAGGACATTTCTCCTTAGTTCAGCCTTCATATAACTGTTGCTTTGCCAAACCATAGTCATAGGTTCAGATTTCAAATTGTATGTCATTACAAATGACATTACAAATGACATAAGGTCTACATTTTCTTCATGTAGTGGCTCCAATACTTCTGAATACTTATGGAGCACATTGGATGGCAGTGAAAGTCTCTGCCATTATAAACTATAAGGGAATATCACTACATTTTAAATGGAAGACAGAGCCCAAATATAATAATTGAAATGCTGATTTGAGATTCCTGTGTCATAAAACATAAAGATAGTACTTCGATTCATACAGTCCCTTTATTACAGATTGTAAGAGCATGATGTGTAAAAAAATCAATTTCATGTGTATTCAGGACTAGCTGAAGATATACAGCACACTGACTAATTTTATGGATTTTTTACAAAGCTTCCAATGATAACCAGAATAAATTACTATAACTATCTTTCTCCTTAGCTTCTACCTATAACCTGTGAGATCAGATGCTCCATCACTTTTCTGACTCCACAGTCTTGCCCTTTATCACCTGAGATCCTTCAGTAATGATCTAAGTTTTGCTAGCAAACTGCTTTTGCTGCCATTTTCTCTGTTATGGGAATGATATTAAATAGCAAAAACTTGTTCATTTGTGTGAGACTTTTTTTTTACTTTTTTCACACAAATTTTCCCAAAGTAAAATTTTAAAAAATAAAGTAAAACTGAAAGTATAAATTAACAAAGGACTTTTGAAATACAGATAGTCCTCAAATTACAACCAGAATTGAGCCTAAAATTTCTGTTGCTAAATTAAACATTTGTTAAGTGAATTTTGCCTCATTTTACAACTTTTCTTGCCACAGTTATGGGCTTCACATAATTTAACAACCGGTTTGCCTAGTGCAAAACTAAAATGTGAGCCTGCGCCTTCTGCGCGGCTTCAAACACACAGCAATTTGATGCACGCGGTTTTGAGCGCACTTTCTCAGGCAGCCATGATGAATAGAGCGGGTGAGGCATGGAAATCAGCTGGGCTGCATGGGCGGAGCAAGTGAGCCATAGTTAGATATATATAGGATGGGATAGCACCGGGACAAGTGGGTAGGCCCAGCTGGTGGTCGCAACTATCAATACAGGTGAACTGGTCCAAACTGGCAGCAGCCCACTTATGCCACAGTCATTAAGTGAATCATTGCAGTTGTTAAAATTAGTTATAGTTATTAAGTGAATCTGTCTTCCCCATTATCTTCGCTTGTCAAAGGTCACAAAAGGTGATCACATGACTCCAGAACAGTACAACCGTCATAAATGAGTCAGTTGCCAAGCAACCAAATTTTGATCACATGACGATGGGGATGCTGCAATGGTTGTAAGTGTGAAAAACAGTCATAAGTCCCTTTTTTCAGTGCCGTTGTAATTTTCAAAAGTCACTAAATGAACTGTTGTAAGTTGAGGACTACCTGTACAATAACTATAAGGCTCACAGACAGGCAGACTGTAATTAGACTGAGTATAAGGGAAGTTCCTATGATGTGAATAAGAATTCAGAGTTATTATGTCGAACAGTCCAATTCTACACTAGGGAAATTCATGTGATGTCATCTGCCCAAGCTGATCTTTCTAAAATTCATGCAATTGAAATTCAGATACCACATTGGGAAAATAAAATGGAAGGTGATCATTGTCTTGAAAGTTATCAAAACCATGTCAGGAGTAGCAACCATTTTCTCAGTGAGTGAGATTCCACTTTTCAATTTTGTAGTTGAAAAGAAATAATGGAAGGATTTTTTTTTTTCACAATCTATTTTAAGAAGCTTTTTTATATGCATATATAGATACTTTTGACTATTTTCATTTCAGTAATTGACCTAACATGATAGCAGCAACATATCTCCAATTATTTAATAACGGATCTCCAGTTATTTTTATGAGCTTGGGTGTTCAGTTGCATCATATATAATGAATCAGCTCTAACTGGTAACACTGTGTCTGTGAGTGATTGTGAGTGGTTAAAAAAAAAAGAGACAAAAAAGGAAGGAGAAAACAATTTAACACAGAACATTATTTAAACAAATTACCTTCAGTGATAATACATTTGACCATCATGTACAATTGACTTTGACTACAACACTGCAAGTTTTATTTAAAATGATTAATCTGATACATTTGCTTAGATACTTTTTGTAGGTTTCCAAATTATGCAAAATTCTGAAGAAACAAAGCTGGTGTAAATGTGAAATCCCTACGGCAAAAATGCAAAGAAAAAGTTCTGAAAGGAATTATTGCACTGAGGATCAGTGTGTACAGTGATATAAAATGAATCATTGTGCAATTTAGACCAACTCCAGAACATTTAAAGACTTGGCCTATGGCCAAAATTGCTGAACCAGAATTGATGAATAAATCACCCCCAACTTTTGCTTGAAGATTCATTTACATGAATCACTTTGATTCCAGAACTTTCTGAATCAAATTTTAACTGACCAGAAATTATGAAGATTGTACCTTCTTAGCTATCTTTTTGTTGTACCATGTGACAGGTTGGAGGAAGAGAAGAAAAGATGTTGAAGTAAATGAGGAAAATGTAAATTCTGAGTCTGAATATGTTGTACCTCTGATATTTAATGCAAAAAAAAATGCTTCTTGAATACATCTGATCAATCAAACAAATCTGTTATATTTGAAATACTGGGCCATGGGGTGGGAGGAGCAGGAGGAAAACTCAGGGCTGTATGCAAGATACTAATAGCCTCCTGTGAAATCCTATGCTGTGGAAAGAGCTATGGCTCAATGACTCAGCACATGCTTTGCATGCAGATGGTTCCTGATTCATATACCAGATGAAACAGTAACTTCAGATTGCTTCTGTATTAAAGCTGTCTTTGCAGTTAAAATGTTTACATATTAACATATGTAAAAATGTTAGCCAAATATGAAATGAAAAGCCAAATACCTGAATTTTCCAGCTTGCTAATTTTTACATCAAATCTCTAGTTTCTGGAATGCCTGGAGAGGCATATAACTGCAATTCACACTAAAGCTGTATTCAGACAGTGTAATAGCCTATGATTTACCATGACAAGAATGAGTCAAGGCAATTCTCTGGCTCATGTGCACTCCTTCTCTCCTTTGGCATGGCTGCAAGGAAATCAGTAGCTATCTCTTCTAATTTAAATTAAGCTTTTTTGTTGTTGTTTTTTGCTGTCTTTGAGTCAGTGTTGATTCCTGGCTGAACAAATCCCTGCAGTTTTCCTAACAAGATTGCAGAAGCAATTTGCCATTGCTTGCTTCCTAGACCTGAAAGTAATTGGCCCAAAGTTACCCCAGCTAGCTTTGTGCCTAAGGTAGGACTGGAACTCAAAGAGTTTCCTGGTTTCTAGTCTAATGCCTTAATCACAGTACCTTGCTCTTGATATTAACTACAGTTAACCATTATATTTGATCTCTAAATCATTATTAAACTGAATTTTATTTTCCTGAAATATCTAGCTTTATGGTCTATCATTTGAAATTGACTTATTTAAAGTATTCTGCACTCAAGACTAACCACAATTTATCAGATTCAGGTGACAAAAGAAGCTACAGTTCATGAAGAGTCTTTTTTTAAACACATGCAAATGTTGAAAATCAAACCACTTCTACAAATTAAAGATGGACAATACTAAACTAAAATACCTATCTTAAACAATATATCCATAACTTTAAAACAGACAAAATATGATAGGTCTTGGACACAAATTATTTCCAAACTTCTGAAAGACTATAAGAGACTGCTATAACCTGAAGAGTTTATAAGCAGAACTTCCATTATTTGGGATAGGCATTGTCTTGTGATTTAGATAAGGTAGAAAAGTTGAAATTGGTCTTATTAAATGTGAAACAATATAAATTGCAAACAGGAAGGAATCAATGTCTTAAGCAGTTTTTTAAAAAATTAAGTAGTTCGTCAATAGCTGCATATAAATTTGGCTTGAGTATCTAAGAATTTTGACCTATCTCCCATACCTCTGCAGGACTGATGCACATGTCCCAAAGTCAACATGCTATAAAATAATAAAACTATGGTATAACCTCTTGAATTGCCAAACATGAATTGACAGGTATTTCCTTGTTTTTAATATTATTATTCCTAGGTACATGCATCATATTAAATTTATGTGATTGCTTGTTTAGTATAGGATGTTGAATGAACCCATACAACTGTAGTTTTTTAATACATTATGGTCAACTATGCTATAAAGTAGCATGACTTCATGACACAGGACCCTAGATATTTGTGGGATTGTACAATAAAGTTGGCATGCACCAGGTTCTGTCAATTAAACAGTGTTATCTTATGGGACTCAAGAGACCTACCTTCTCTGTTGCAGTACTTGCTCTGTCAAACAGTCCACCCACAAAATTTGGTTCACCCAGACCCCGTTAACTTTTAAAAAGCCATGAAGACCTGGGTTCTTCTCCAAGGACTAGGCCAGGATGAACCTCTACTAACTATATAGAGTCTATGTCTGGTCCCCAGTGCGATATATTTTTTATATGTTATGGTTTTCTGCCATGTTTCTTTTAGAGTATTTGTTGTTTTTTATTTTTATTAGTTGCCCCGTGTCATCCAGCAAGTGGGAAGTCATATAAATTGAATAACTGAATGAATGGATGAATGAATGAATAAATAAACGAATAAATAAATGCTGAACGTAGGTTAAAACTACATACAAATGTTCATTTTTAAGGATGTTGAATTATGAATTAATATTTCTTCCATTTATTCAGGGATATTCAACTTAAGCAGAAGGCATAGTTGTTTTCTCACTGGGTTGGCAAAATGTAGGGGAATAAGAAATATTGAATGACTAAATTGTAACTTAGGTCAAATGCACTTTTGAAACAAAATAGTAAATCACTCGTCTGTATGCATTTGTTCACCAGGCCAGTAACAGCTCTTGGTCAGAAACTGAGTGCCAAAATTGCTATGGTTCCTGGAAGATGTTCAAGCTTTTAGATGAATCTGCAAGATAATTAAATTTCATAGATAGGAGTCTGATATCGAAAACATTTATTTAAATGTAACAAATGTCTCCATTTAGAGAAAAGTAAACTTCAATCCAACAGATTCTCACAAAAAACCCAAATCCATACAAAAACACTTCTATTGTGTGATTCATAAATAGTAATACCTTCAGACCTTCCCTTCTTTTTAACAAACATAATGTAGCTCTTTAATGTAAAAATTATTGACATTAATTTTATATGCTATAGAAAATGAATGAATGAAAATGTAAATACATATTTTATTTATCTTCAATATATATGCCATTCTTCAATGGGTTATTGTATGCTATTTTGGAAATGCCAAGATCAGAACAAAATACAACAAAATACAGAAATCAACCTAAAAACAGTACAATAGCACATTAAATAACAAAAAGCCTTATCAATAAAATAAAAATTAAAAGTGTTTAAAAGTCTGACTTGTTTTTAAGGATGTGTCTGGCTCTGGAAGAATAACAAGGCAGGTAGCAGACAAGTTTCTCTCAGGAGGCCATTTCCCAGGTGACAGTTCACAGGTGTATTTCAGTTGCAGTTGCAAGATTTGGAAAAAGACTATTTGCTTAAAGATTCTTTGCACTTTTTCACATATAGAAACAGAAAGTACAATATAGACTTTTTCAAAAATGTCTATTTAAAACATGCTTGAACTAACCACACTAGAGATATCAAACTGTTGGCTTGTATATCAGGGCTCTAATTCACATATTTATAGGAAATATAGAACTACTTAAAAGGGCTGTATTCAGAACATAGTGAGATTACCTGTTCACTCATTTTTGGGTTCTATTAAGAAATCAGCTGAATGAGTTTTTCCCAGTAAAACACTTCTGCTAATTCTAATGATGTCACAATTTTTCTAGCAGCATTATCACAACACTTGGCCATACAATTATATTTATTTTACACCCCTGTTATATTCATTCCACAGACACTTCTTGAAGGCAGCATACTTTAGTTGTAGAGAAAACACATATTTCATGCACTCAAAATAATTTTAAAAATTGTTCAATAGAAGAATTGTTTTCTATTTTAAATATGCCTCAAATGTACTGGAGTCACAATGATTAAGTAAGTTGAAGATGCTCTACCCTGGCCAACCTGGGATGGCAATGTTTTATCATTGAATCAAAAGCTAAGGCTCGGCACAACCTCAATTTATTTTTTTGCCATGAAATATTAAGTATTTATAATAGTTTGTACATGGGATAAGTTAATTATTGTGTTATGATGACCAGACTATCAATTGGTGATTGTCTGGCCATGCTTCATTTCACTCCATCATTTTCTTCCTGAAGGATTCAGTTACTTAGTAAATTGGTCTGCCCCTGGGGATTTATAGAATCTAATGGATTGTTGATTGTTGAATTTAATGGACTGTTGAATTTCCAAAAAACAGAGGTGATGATCTTGTTGTAACCTTTATCGACTATAGATCTGGAAAACAAAGTGGATCACTAACAAATCTGCATATTGTTTGGCACCATGAAGCCTGGTAGCCTGTGTCATTCTTTGCTGCTCTGGACAATACAACATGCAAACAGAGGCTATGATATAAATGGTAAAAGATTCAGCATGGAACATCTGTGACTGTGCACAATCCTGTCTACTGTGTGGAAGGCTTAATTTGTGGTCTCCACTGCATCTTCAAGGAGCTGTCTTTTGCATGAAGGGAAGACAGAGTTTATAAAAAACATTATTGGAGGCCTTAAGTATTTGTTGTGACAGATTTGTGAGACCGCTTGAGGACAAAATCCTTTTTATCTTGACTTTAAATGCTGCTTTTGTTACAGAACACACTGAGGTATCTAATGCACTATCCGATCTAATTCTATGGAAACATTTTCAGATTTTGAGAGTGTGGACAAAATGTTTACACCTGTCCAGTTTGTCTGATCTATACTTCTGTCCATCTTACCTTATTTAAATTAGTCAACTGAACTAAGTGGATCTAATGATTACTAAATACATCTTGAGATAATTAATAGTGCCATTAGACTCAGAGGGGTACAGTAATGCACTCCTAGTTGTTTAATAAGTAACCTTAAATGAGAGAGGGGAGGAGAGAGGGAGGGAGGGAGTGGGTCTATTGATCCTGCTTCATTTTTAGCAGCCACTGATATCATTAACTAAAAAATTATCATAGCTGTCTCTGGACCTGAAGGTCCTGAATTATAATAGTTCCACCTCTACTCGTGAAAATAGCCTCAGAGAGTAGTTGTATGAGAGCTTTCTCTGCATTCTAGCACAGGGGTCACCAACCTTTTGGACCTCAGGGACCACCAAACTCATAATTTTAGATCCCAGGGACCATTAACTGGTTCTGTGGGTGTGGCTAGGTGGTCATGTGACTGGCTGGGCATGGCCTGTATGTAAATATTATAAATATATAAATATTGATTTTTTTTATAAAAAAGAGCAATTTTTACCCAAAATCAGGCAAAGCAGGCAGGCAGATTGAGTTACTCACAGAATCACAGATTCATTCAAGAGATCTATCTATCTGCCATCGGCTAGCTCAGTCTGTCACATAAATTTTGCTTACAAGTAAACTCATAAAATCTGCTAGCAAGCAAAACTCACAAAATTAACTCACAGCCAACTAGTATGTGAATATTTAAATTTTTTTTTACAAAAAGAGCAACTTTATCCAAAATCAGGCAAAGCAGGCAGATTGAGTTGTTCACAGAATCATTCAGTGATCTATCTATCTATCTGCCTTCGGCTTAGCTCAGTCTCTCAAATTTGCTTGCTGTGAGTCCGCAATGAATTTGCTTGCAGCAAACCTTGCAAGGAAGGTTTGGCTGTACTTAAAAGCAGAGCCAAAGATCTTGAAGACTAGCTAGAAGCAAGAAATCAACCATTTCCTGCTTCTAGCTAATCTAAATCTCCCAGCACAGCAGAACAGATGATGATCAGAAAAAGGAAAAATAGAAATTTAGCAGGCAAGTTTACTGGGTAAAGAGTGAGTGGGGGGGGGGGGGAAGGTTCCTGCGGGCCATGTTGGCGGCGCAGCCTTGTGTTTCTGTGCAGCCTGGATTAATTGCTTTGGGGGGATGCTTTGGGGGTGAGATTTGCGGCCCACCAAAATTTTCTCACAGCCCACCGGTTGGCGACCACTGTTCTAGCAGATATTTTATCCCCAGCACAATTGTGGGAGGCAGTCATCAGGAGTTTCTTGAGTAGATATCATCAAAACACTCATTTCTACTTCTCAGAAGAAAACTGTATATGTTTGAAACCAACAGATAGAACACAGTGACAAGATGAGCAATGTTATAGGAGCTTAATCTTGATAAGAGCTAGACCTTGTGGGCAGAGAGTTTCTGGAATGGAAATTACCTGTTCTGAACAAGTTTGCATCCATCAGGAAAAAAAAAACATTTAATTTGGAGGTTTGCTTATATTAATTGTTACTCAGGTGAGTTCTATGACCAAAAACACCAACCACCAGTTTCACTTGTTATGGACTAGCTACAGCTGATTATACACTGGTAAATCCAGATTGCACATTATAATTTGCCATATAGCAATGGCACTTAGATTTACATACTGCTTTATAGTGCTTTACAGCCCTCTCTAAGTGGTTTACAGAGTCAGCATATTGCCCCCAACACTTTTGCTCCTCATTTTACTCACCTCTGAAGGATGGAAAACTGAGTCAATCTTGAACCTGGTGAGATTTGAACTGCAATACTGCCTGCAATACTGCACTCTGACCACTGTGCCACCGTGGCTCAAAAACAGTGTTATCCTTCCCTTTAATCTGGAAGTAACTACTAATAGTTTGTGATGACCGCACTGTTGAGTAAGGCATCTGACGATGCACGTTCTGCTAAATTGAATTAGCTGCAACCGCCTTTAGTGATATGGACTGGATATGAACTGCTTATGTATGCATTAAGTATGAGATTTCTTACTGATTACATTCTCTCTCCTTATATACATTCTCCCAATAAGGAGAAAGCTCTTCTTATTGTTAAAATATCTACCTACTGTACATACTTCCCTTTATGAATATTGAATGAATGATTGTTTAGGTTTTTTTCCCTCAGAATTTTTTAGTTATGTTTTTACATTGTTTGAACAGTTTCTTACTGTATTTTTTAAAATGATATACTGTAAAGAGCTTCAAGATGAAAAGCAGCAGCATATGAAAATACATCCAGCAAGTAAATAAATAAAGTTCGGCCAAATGCTTCAGGAAGCTATCATAGTTGACTTCATCTTAAAAATGGTATTGAAGAACTAACAAAGGTAATCTATCCATGTATTGATAGTCATCTATGAAAATAATTAAAGCAAGCTGTTTCTGCTGTAAAATAAGTTTGAATCCAGATTGCAACAGATTCAGTCTAAGGACTTTACCCCAATAAAATGATTGGGAAAATAATTTATTACAGGATATGGTTGAGATAGTGCAATTTGACAACTTTTACAGAAGATATACCTAGACTTGAACATTTTAGCATTGTTAACTTTTAACTTTCCATGGAAAAAGCATTATTCATCCATTCATCCTCCTGCCAATAATTCCTCAATTGATAAGATAATTGTTCTTCTTTTAGCAAGCTGTAAAACTGCTAACATTTGCAATCTTCTATATGAATTTGATCATATCAAAATTAAGCAAAGACTTATTTAAAAATAACCACCAAGCTTTTTCCAAAAATGGACAAAAGCCCAGAGCATTCTGAACATAATTTCAGTACAAAACATCTGTGGACAATCTTTTTCTTTCCTCTATTGAATATTTTATGTTAGAACTATTACCAACCCATGACAGGTCTTTCTTTCTTTATCCAGTAACCATTCAAAACAAAATCAACAAGCAAAATGTAAACATGGTTACCTAAATTTGTCTCACTATGGATATAACATGCAAAATGAAAAGTTTAGACCATCATCTGTGCTGGAACCACAGCCAAATTATCCAGGCTCAGAATTTGATTTCCATAATTATTTTTTATTGTTGTTACTGTTACTGTTGTGCATTTGAAATTGACATTCCATCAGCACTACAGCACACTATACAAGACAGCAAACCCAAATAAGGTCATGTGTGCCTCCTCTCATTCATAGAGCACTGATTATTGCTTTAAAAAAAGCTTAACACCATGCTATCTTACAAAAGATTATTCCAAGACAGAATGTGTTCTAACAAACAAATTGCTGTATGAAAGAATGAAAAAAACATATATACTCTAATTCCTATTACCTTATTGAGGTATTATAAAATAAGGTACCTTATTTTAGTTGTATAGCAGAAATATAAAAAGGCAGCACAAAGAATCTTTGAACCCTGGAAATTTTATTCAGGCATCAGCCTAGTTTTTGAATAATCTTTTCCAGTTTTATGGATTATGATTTTGAACTGTGATTGAAAGGAAACTGAATTTTGTACCAAAAATTTGAACGATGTTTGTTTGTTTTTGGAAATAAAAATTAGAGGGTCCCATTTCTTCATTCCAAGAAGCATTGTAAGAACCTCAAGCACATAAGGACTGGTTGGTGCTACTCTATATATTTTTTCAGCATGACAGATATGTAATTGCACTTGGAACTTCTACTAGCCTTATTTCTCATTTTGCCTCATCCATATGACAAAGCAGCATAAATATCATTTAACATACCTGTTCCAATTCTAAAGAATTATGTTAGTTATAAGATAAACCAAGTTACTTTACAAATTTATATTGCCAGGAAAAACAATACTACCATAATCTCTCCGCTTCATAGCATCTATCTGTTCCACTAATATAATGGCACACAATTAAGCCATAATATAGATTATTTGATTTTGATTGTTTGATGCTGTGTTAACCTTGCCATTATGAATTCTATCACACAGTTTATGGATTAGTAGGTTATATTAGCCCAGGTAGTTATGATTTATTAACTTAACATGCTCAAATAAACTGTGGTTTGGAACAATACACAAACTCAACAAATAATGGCTGCATTTTCAAGAGCATGCCATTAGTTGAATCAGAATAAAATAGACTGTGTCTATGATTGTACCATATTAGTAAAGGCACTACTTTCTTGAAGAAGTCTTTCAAATGTAACCTCAACCTGAAACCCGAAAACATAGATTTAGAGATGAAAATTCAACTGAAGAAGGCCATGACATAACCTTGTCAGATGAATCAACTAAGTTAGACAAAGCTAATTTAGCCCCTTTGAATTGAGGATAAAGAAAGTCATATTCTATGCAAAAAAACATTGTCTATACAGGTAGTCCTCAACTTATGTCCACAATTTGTAAGTATCATAAGTGTGAAAAACAGTCATAAATCACTTTGTTCAATATTGTTGTAACTTTTAATGGTCACTAAATGAACTGTAATTTTAAGTTGAGGACTAGGTGTGTATTTGTTAATGTTAATAGGTTTTTTAACTGTCATCCTACAACTATATTTTCTTGTTATTCTGTTTTTATTGTACATCATTTTAGACATATTTTATTGTAAATCATTTTATTTATATTCTCCTTTGGAGAAATAGGCATATATAAAATAAATAAACTGTCAATCTTGGCCAAAAAAAAAGCAAAATTTCTTTACCATTGCCATTTTCTTTACCCAGAAGGGCAATGCTTTGTGTTTGAGGTTACTATCCTGCCCAAAAAATATAATATCATTAATGATGAAACTTTCCAAATCTGAACTGGAATTCTGGAGTTGTAGCTCCCAAATTCCTGAAGTTACCACATTAGGGAAAACATATTACAGGCCAATGTTTCTCAACCTCAGCAACTTTAAGACCATTTCAGAATTCTGGGAATTGATGTCCGCACGTTTTAAAGTCGCTGAGGTTGAGAAACACCACTTTAAAAGCCAGCTGCTGCCCTGAGCAATGGTTACTGCCTGTACATTTTATATTCCACCTCCACTATGGTCATTCCATCCCTGAATATTTTTAAAATAAGACATGTGAAACATTAGAAATATTCATAGTACAGCATATAATTTCTCAGTAACAATACTATTGCAGCTCAAGAAAGGAATTGTCACCACTACCAAAGTTGCTGTCTCAAGTTATTTTAGGGCAAATAAGAGTTCTGTCAAAGGCCACATAAAAGCAAAAGTCATAATATCCCTTTTTTCAAGGCAGCATATATCTAAGTACCAGCTATTGGGCAATAATGGTCGTGGGTGGATTATATTTCCTGTTTATGATCTTCCCTAAATAGAATAAGCCAAAATATTCTTACAAACTTAATCAAATGTTTAGATGTCCAGAGCAGAATATTTCAAATATTAATGTTTCATCTTTCTGGAGATATAACAGAAATACATACCTCTGAATCTTTCTAGCTTTGTGCTTAAAGCAGCTGATTGGCCATAATCAAAACTGATCTGTTTTTCATCACACAAAAAGTAGTAGCAAGCGGGGAACTTATTTATAGGATGTCAACATGACACTTCTTAACTTGCCCCCAAAGGAGGAGAACTATACAATCACACAGAAAAATGTGGTAGGTCTGGCAATCTCAATTGCTAGGTATTCGGTTTTGGTATAAGAAACTCTTATTTTCAGAATATGTTTGACAAACGCAAAATTGGCATAGATTACAGATATATCAAACAGATGGAAAGTGGGAGGAAAATATCAGCCATCTACCCAGCTGATTAAAGAAGAAAAGACAGAGATAAAGAGATTGATTGTGCATGCATGTATGTACTCCTATCTATCTATAAAGTTGTTATGAAGAAAGTAGCAACATTAAACGTATCTATGGAGTTGTTACTTCTTTTTAATAGCTTGTTTCTTATCCCTTATCAATTTTCAGAAGTTTGTCAGTCTTCTATCACCACCTACAGCCACTTCAGATGGTTGAAGTATCTCACAGAGCCGAGGTAAAAAAAATCAAACTGGCTCTTATTGCAGAATAAAACTAAAATTATTTATAAGATGCTGCCACCTATCCATCATTTTCCTTGACAGTAACAGAATCCAAATAATATCAATCTCATATTGCTCAGAAAGAAAACTCAAGGATGCGTGTGATTCTAATTATTTATTCTATGTCAGGAAATTAAAAAAAAATCTTAACGGGGGGAAAAAACACATGGAAAGACAGCTACTGTAGTAAGTTTATTAACAGGCAAAAATGTCCAGTGTAGTAATTGAAGCAAATTAACAAGATTTAAACAGTAATTTGTTTTTACTTGTGAGGCTCAGTAGCTGTGATGGAAAAATGAAGAAAACTGAAGAAAGCCATGGAAACATAATATTACTTAGTTAATACTCAACTACAGCAAAAACTGACATTCTGCATTTTCTTTGGATTTTTGTATTTCTTTTTCTCATTTCCTGCATTATATAGCTAATTATGTAATAAACTTTTTTTTTCAAAACTGGACTTATTCTACTAAAATTCTGCAGCTTGGATACAATTAGTTTTCTTGACCCAATTCATGTATGCATACGTGGCAATTGCTAGTTATTTGCTTAAAGTAGTACCAATACTTTGGATGATTTCATTTTAAGCACCTTGCTACAAACAGACACACACCTTTATATACCAAAACAGGCACACGCCTTTATATAGGAGATAAATGCTATGTACATTGCATGAGCTTCAGTACGATTGGGGTAGGGCTGAAAACCACCTTCAAGTGTCAGTCATGGATACTATAATTTGGTGAAAGCATGGTGATGCTAGAGCACTTGGCTCTGTTGCAGATTTGCATGCATATAAGTCTACCTTTGTAGAGTGAGTGCTGATTTAACGCTTTACCACACTGAAGTCAGACCATGAATGCCAAAAGGCACCAATGGGGATTCTTTTCCTGAGAGTCCAGGATTCACATTCCTAGAAAAATGTGAAATACTTTCCCTCTATATCCTGGCTCTTTTCCTACAATCCTCCTGCTAGGTCTGGGAGAAAGGCTGCATGCACATCACCTGGCCGCCGCCCCCCCCCATGCCCCTCCCCAGCCCCTCAGTAGTTTCACAATGCAGCAGTGCTATTCAACCACTCTTTAGTTTTCAGATGTTGGAGGAGGTAGGAGGAGCACAGAAGGGGGATTCCTTGCAGTGGGTGTGTTCTGCAGACATCCTGGAAAGGGCAACCTGGATCCATGCTTGATCACTGTTTTTTTCAGAGCAGTGCTTTTTAGGGTTGATTTTTTTTTTCTAAATCAATTCATCCTTCCCTTTGTCTTTGTCAGTCAGATAATATGTGAGGGTTATAGTTCCTTCTTTGCTGCTCCCTTTCTTCCCCAGAAGCACACCGATTGCCTCCTTTTGCAGATCCCATGCTTTTTCTCCCCTTTCTGCAGACAATCATATCAAATCAGTTGTTAAGGATAGGAAAAAGATTATTCTTTAGGGTTTGCATAATTCTTTAGGGTTTGCATTTAAAAAACCTTTAAAATATTATCTGCATAGGCAGACCCATAAACTGACCCTCCAGATAGCAAAACCTACACTACCATTTCTAATTTGTTGCAGTGTGTGTGTGTGTGGGGGGGGGGNGGGGGGGGGGGGGGTGCATGCATGCATGCATTTTCTCTAAGGAGTTTCTTGTTATTATGCCACTATCATTATCTTTTAAAACATACACATGCAAGTACACAGACACACACACACACACACACACACACTTGCTACTTTCCCTTGATAGAGGGATATATGATAGAGGGAAATATAAATCTCTGCTCCAAACCATTCATTAGCTTTGCTGCAGCACTGTCACAGAGAAAACACTGCCCAAAGAAGCTGCCAAAGGAATCCTAGTCTGAACATGGTCCCCTCCTCCAAATGACACACATGGAATTACCACAGCCAGCTGGATTTATTTTACCTTTTTGCAGCAACAGGTCCCTAGGATGCAAGGGAGAATCTCAGAAGCGGCACAAAATCCCCTGAAAGTTCCTACCCTGGACAGCTACACAGGTAGTAAAGGGAGAGGAGGAAAGGGGAGGGAAGATGGGAGGGGAAGTGGGTGTGTTTACAAAGAGATGTGTGCAAAGGAAAAAAAAAAAAGGGGTGGGNCAAAGGAAAAAAAAAAAAAGGGGGTGGGGAGCAGACTTGAAAAGGAACCAGTGGACCTTCTAGATGTAGGCAGGACCAATCTGACACTTAGCACCTCTACCTGCTGCCTACCTAGCTTCGATTTTCTATCCTGGTTTTGCCCTTGTTATTTAGGAGCTTCCAAGAATAGCCATCTCTCACCATCAATATTGGAGTAGCTTATCATATAACACCCTGCAATCGCAAACACATCACATCCTCTATATATTATTACATACGATGACATCCTTGGGTCTTTTAGGTCATGTGCTTCTTTTTCGATTTTCCCCTCCGGAGNTATTACATACGATGACATCCTTGGGTCTTTTAGGTCATGTGCTTCTTTTTCGATTTTCCCCTCCAGAGGTCTTGACTACAACGCCCATCAGCCGCGGCGAGCAAGCAAGCACAAAGCCTACCGGCTGAGGGCGATGGGCTTCGCGGTGAGAGTCCTCTTGCAGACGCATAAAAGCACACACAGCTGCAATGGGTGGGCTCTCGGCGGCACGGAAGGGGGAGAGGGCTGCCGTTTGATGGCTGCCCAGCCAGGCAGGCTCGCAATCGTTCGCCGCCCAGGAACGTTTCCATTCATTCGACCAGACGCGTCCGCATTTTTCGCTCCAGACTGGCCGATTTGCAACGTGTCCGGCTACTCCTCGGGACGGAGAGACCGAGTGAAGGAAGGGGCCAGGCAGCCCAGGAGCTGACGGAGGCAGCCGCCGGGTTCCTGTTGGCGACCCAGCAGCGCTGCGGGCCGGACACAAAAGGCTCTCCCCGCGCTCTCATCCTCCCGCCGTTCTCCCTACCTACCTGCAGACCGAGCCGCCCGCAGCAACCCGGCTGACTTGATGACTCTGGGCACCAGTCGAGCGCTCCTCCCGGCCGCCTTCGACCTCGGTTCGCTCTTTCCTCCTCCCGCCGGGCCAGACGCCGCGGATACCGGCGATCACAGAGAGCTCTCCGCCGCCACCGAGACCATATCTGGAAAGCGCCAAGCGCTGGCGCCCCATGCAGCGCGGCGACAAGAGCAAGAAGCGCCCCCCTTGGAAGGAAGGAGTCGCGGGCGGGGGCAGACGCGCGTTTAAAGGAGGCGCGGCGGCATTCCCCTCAGAGCGCCGCAGGACTCGCCCGCTCCTTCCTCCTGCCTAGCGCCTCCGGAGGCGGCGCGTCCCTTGACTCCTTCCCGACGCGAGCTCTCTCTCGCCGGGGCGGCCCTGTTCCCTCCGGTTGCCCTGGTCCGCACGCGGGAGAGGCGCGGCCGGAGGACCGTCGCCCGCCTTTTCCACGTGTCGACAAATTGAGGCGAAGTCGAACGAGCGAGTTTTTCGCGCTCAGAGAAAGGGATTGAAGGAGCTGGGCTCGGCTTTGCCAGACCACCCTGACCGACGGTGCTTTCTTTCTTTCTTTCTTTCTTTCTTTCTTTCTTTCTTTCTTTCTTTCTTTCTTTCTTTCTTTCTTTCTTTCTTTCTTTCTTTCTTTCTTTCTTTCTTTCTTTCTTTCTTTCTTTCTTTCTTTCTTTCTTTCTACGGGGAGTGGGTGGCTGGGTGGGCGGGCCTCCTGTCGGTGCTGCAGAAAATGTTTCCTGCCGCCACTATAGCGCAAGGAGCAGCCGCTTGTTTGCCAGAAGCTTTGAAATACAAGGCGGCGGAAAGCCACCCCCCCCCCCCCCCCCC